>PVIC010010110.1:18844-44220 GCA_004025085.1 Thryonomys swinderianus
TCTCTCTCTCTCTCTCTCTCTCTCTCTCTCTCTCTCTGTCTCTCTCTCATACACACAAATACATTAATGTTTTAGAGGTTGTAATTACCACTTTCAATCTTTAGGATCTCCTTGTTAGGGTCTGTGCTCATACTAATTTTTGGCTTTTTCCTTAATTTGTAGATGATAAAACATAGATCAGATATTTTTGTTTAAGTGAATACTAATGTATTTATCTGAAAAAATTTTCTGGTCCTGTTACAAGATTTTTTTGTCAGGAATTATGTATCTTTTTAGAAGATGGATGCTAACAGACACTATTAATTATAAAAATTAATGTATATGGCATAATCTTATTTATATATTTGCATAGTCATTTATAGTTGATAGAATTTTTTTAAGTTGCTCTTTTCACCAGGCATGTAGTGTGTGCTTGTAATCTTAGCACTCAGGTGTCTGTGACAGGAGCATCGCCATGAAGTCAAGGCTAACCTAGGCTCTGTAGTGAGTTTAAGGCTAGCATGAACAGCATAGTGAGCACTTGTCTAAAAAAATTGCTTTTCTTTTCACATTTAGCTCTTCTGACATATTCAATTGCTCTAATATAAGCAATATAACTACTACAAGTAATATATTGGAAGTAATTTCCCTTTTTTTTTTTTTTTGAGATAGGGTTTCACTTTGTAGTTCAGGCTGGCCCTGAGCTCACTATGTAGCCCAGGCAAGCCTGGAACTCAGCAATCCTCCTGACTCTGCCTCCCGAATGCTGGGATTACAGGCGTGAGTCACCACGCCCAGCATTGTATGTGGTTACCGGGGATCGGACTCAGGACCTTGTACTTGCGAGGCAGGCACCAGAACCACTGAGCTAAATCTCCTACCCTGTAACTTCCATTTTTTTTTTTTTTTTGAGACAGGGTCTCGCTTTGTAGTTCAGGCTGGCTCTGAGCTCACTGTGTAGCCCAGGCAAGCCTCGAACTCAGCAATCCGCCTGTCTCTGCCTCCCGAGTGCTGGGATTACAGGCGTGAGCCACCATGCCCGGGTGTAACTTCCCTTTTTATTGAAAGTATTTTCCTCTGTGTTTGCCTTGTGTGTGTGTGTGTGTGTGTGTGTGTGTGTGTGTAGGCACCAGTGATTTCCACTTACAAAAATAATGGGTAAGTGCCATAACCTCTGAACTAAGTCAATAAACATCTTTCAATTATGACAGTGAAGAGAACTAATATGAAAGGTGCGTTAAGAGAAGTTTTAGAAGGAAATACATTTGTTTTCCCTTTGTGAAACCCTTCTTATGGAGGCATAATCCCAAGAACATTCTTCTGTGGCATCTTTTAAAGGTTTTGAAATAAATGACTGAAATCATTAAGGTCATATGGATAAATACTGAAGAGTGCATTTGAATAGTGTATTTGTTTGTACACAACCTATGCAGAAACATTGTTCCTCACTATTAGATTTACAACTAAGAAGAAAGTTGAAGGTAGATGGTGGGTTCTGTAGGAAATATGTGTGCATTTTCACTCACTTTAATTTTTCACTTTGTAGAGATGTGAAAATGAGATTTTTTCCTCTCAGATCCTAAAGATATATAGCTGTACGGGTCACAAAAGCCACTTATGCTCCAAGTAGTTCTTCAAAGCCAAAATAAAAATATATCTGGCATTATGGCATTCTGGAAAAACTCAATGCATGCTCTTCTGATTAGGCCTGGCCCTGCCCCCGCCTCCCCTGACACCTGGCTACAGTAATGTGCATCCTCTGTACAGCATGTGCAGGACCACTTGGCTGTACTTCAGTACTGAATAGAGACAGTTTCACATGTGGTCCAGCCACAGGGGCCCTGGGCTTATGGTATACTGTTCTAGTGGAGTTTTCCACTCTCTGTTTAGTTTGGCTGGTGCATGTGATATCTTGCCAAACTTGCAAACTCTAGTCAGAAATCACTCATCCTCAGATAGGAAATATTTCTCATGCTGCTGTCAGAGAACTGATCTTTCATTGTAAATGTGGAGGATTGTCTGTTTGGCCAGACCTAAGTGCTGAAGAGCCAGGTTTTCCTCTGTGAAATACGTGTCTACCGCAGATAGTACTTGTGCTAGCAAAAATATTTAGGATTGTGGTGTTGGCCAGGTTTATCCACTTAAAAACTGAGAAACTCATAAATGTAGAATTGAAAAGCCTTTGACTCAAAAATAAAGGAGGCAACGACTATTTTAGTTCAACAGCCAAAATAAAGACTGAGGTATGGTACAGGATGTTATCCTGGAAACAAAACTGTTTTTGGGTCCATAGCCTTAGAGAATCAACAGAATGTTCTCTACAAAGCAAGTATAGCACATGGGCACATGTGGCTGTGCCAGTGGTGTAGAGATCGTGGCAAAGACATCAGGGCCTGACTTTCCACAGGTGTGAGGAAGATGCAGAGGTTCTTATATTTTATGTCTATGCCAAAAATCTCCTATGTTTTGGTGTGAGACAATTGAAGTAAGTGGATACACAGAATGTTTTACTTTACTTAACAGTGTAGTGGGGTGTGTACCATACTATTTAAAAAAAATTTTTATCTTTATTGGTACATTGTATACACACATCCTGATTACACTCAATATTTGGAATTTGTGCCAGTATGTGACACAGTTTAATTCTTGTTCCCCTACCCACCCCACAACCCTCACACCCTAAGTACATAAGCCTTGTTTCCTTTTTTCTAAAAAATTATCATCACATTTTTTTCTTTACCCCTCATTACTCACTCCTCCAACACATTTCCCTTTGAACCTTTAGAATATATATTTTTGGGAGGTTGGGGACATATAATTTTCAACATTGATCCATACCCGAAGGTCTCTTCTTGTGTCCCTGTGATCATTCTGATTCCTCTTTCCATATACACAGTGGTACCTTGGTTCATGAATGCTCTTGTTTTCTAATAATTTGGTTTATAAATAGAAGCATTTGGCAAATTTTTGTTATTGTTTGTAAAGTCTGCATGAGATGACAAACACAACCCTGGCCATCTTTCCCACATAAATGTAATCATAGACTCATTTTCCAAAACTGTAAAACAAATCAAGCTTGTGAACTGAGGTAGCACTGTAATGTTTATCCAGACTTTTGAAGTTTGTAATATGTACTTTTTTGGTCTGGTTTTATTCAAAATTAGTTTTCTAAAATGCACACATTTTATTTTGGGCAGCAGTAGTTTGCCATTTCCATTATAGACAGTGTTCACTATGTGAATACATCAAAATATGTATTGTAAATGGACATATGAGCTGCTTCTAGTTTTCAACTATTATCTAGCTGTCCTCCCCAAAGCATCATGCAATTATACACGGAGCTTTTCAGAGGTTTCTGAGTCTAGAGTGTTTGATACTGGGATTAAGAATGTGATCCTAGAATTAATTTATAGTGTGAAGCTAGGATTAAGGGTACCCCAATCAGAGTGTGAATTAAGCATTTAACTCTGTCTGCATGCGTAATGATTTTTAAACTTAAATGCTATTACTTCAGAGATACTAGAGAGATAACTCATGAAGTTTTACCTAATGTAATTCTTCTCAGGAGAAGGTGTAATGATTATCTGCTCAGTTTTTAGAGTAGGAACAGATTTTCTAGTTAGAGCTTTGGCTTTGATCCTAGAGTTTGGCTTTTTCAGTCTTTTCTGGAGGTCCATGTTGTTTATCAAGAACTGCCTTCTTGGGGGATCCCTGAAATCCTTTTGTCTTCCCAGTCTGATTAGACTATTGAAAACTCAACTCAGATTTCCAAGGTTTCAATCATTATTTTCTCTTTTGCTTCCGGGCCTCTTGACACTTCTCTTCTGAAAGGGTAGCCTGAAAGATGACAGGAGGGACAAACAACTATCCTCCATTGCCCACTCTTCTGGCTCTTGGATACTTGTGAAATCCTAATATCAACCAAATGTGTGTTGCTTTTAATCCATATTTCCTAGTTATTTCAGACTCAACCCATGGAAGAACTGTTCTACAGTTCAGGAGCATCAGGAACAGGAATTTCAGAGGCTTTTCCAATGAGAGGAATGTACTTATTTTATTGCTGTATTCCCAGAGTCTTTCACAACCATTGCCACATGGAAGCACTTAGATATATTTTCAATTAAATATGCAAGATAAGTATGAAACATGGCATATATTCAGAGGCTGCTTTTCACCCAAGGAACTAGCCAGGGTATTGTCAAGAATTCTTTAATATTTACATTAACATCAAGATATTTCATAGATTTTTTTCATAACTTCAATTCTCTTTTTCTACCTCTGAAAAAACAGTTATAATTCATCTGATACAGTATACCCCTTAATTTATGCCGTAGTGGTGGGATTAGCTTTTCTCTAAATTTCTTGTCAAATTCAGCAGTGAAGCCATCAGGGCCTTGACTTTTCTTTGTTGGGAGGTTTTAAATTACATTTTTAATTTCTCTGATTCATATTGGAGTGATCAGAATTTTTATATCTTCATTCAACTTTTGTAATTCATACGTGTCTGGGAATATGTACAATTTTTCTGTGTCTTCCATCTTATCCAGTACAGGTTTTTGAAGTAGGTATTGATTATCCTCTTAATTTCTGCTGGGTCTGTTTTGATTTACCCTTTTCATTCCTAATCACATGAATTTGAGCCTTTTCTTTTTTTAAAATTTAATTTAATTTATTGGTACATTATACACATCACAATTACACTCCACTTAGAATTTGTACCAGTATATGATGTAATAGAATTTTCATTTTTCCTCTTCCCTATCCATCCTAAAACCCCCTGCCCCTATATACACAACCTTTGTTTCCATTTTTTACCATCAGTGTTTTTCTTTCCCCTCATTATTTGCCCCTAAACCCCATTTCTCTTTGAATATTTACTATTTCACAATATCGATCATGCCTTCTAGAATACATTTACAACTTCAGTTTCTCATGCCAGAGAAAAGATATGATATTTACACATCTGTTTATTTAACTTGAGCCTCTTCTTTTTTTGTAAGCTTGGTCAAGGGTCTGGCAATTTTATTTAGTCTTTGAAAGGGAAGTAATACTCCCAAATTCATCCTGGAAGCAACCATTACCTTTTTGCCAAAAGCAGAGAAAAACCCAAAAACAACAACAAAAGAACTACAGACCAATCTCCCTAATGAACTTAGATGGTAAAATCCTTAATAAGATACTGGCAAATAGAATACAGAGGATCATCAAGAATATCATACACCCTGTCCAAGTTGGATTCATTCCATGATGCAAGGATGGTTCAATATACATCAATCAATAAACATAATACACTATGTTAACAGATTGGAGAACAAAAACCATATCATCATCTCAATAGATTCAGAAAAAGTGTTCAACAATATCTAACACCATTCATGATTAAAATCCTCCAGAAAATTGGAATAGTAGGTCTTTATCTCAACATGATAAAATCTGTTTATGAAAAACCAACAGCCAGCATCATATTAGCCAATATAATTCTGGAAATATTAGCCACAGTAATCAGATAAGAGAAGGAAATAAGAGAAATAAAAATGGGAAAGGAAGAAGTTAAACTGTCATTATTTCCAGATGACATGATACTTCCTATATCCCCAAAACTCAGCCAAAGACTGCTAGAACTAATTGCCAGATTCAGTAAGGTAGCTGGTTACAAGGTCAAAACTCAAAAATCAACAAAATTGGGTACATTCAAGGTGGTATGCCTGTATACAAAACTCAAAAAGCTCACTAGCCTTCTTATACACAAATCAAAGACTTACTGACAGAGAAATTTGGGAAACTATTCCTTTCAAAATAGCATTAAAAAATTAATACCTAGGAATCAACCTAACAAAGGAGATGAAAACCTCTAATCTGAAACCTATAGCACTCTGAAAAAGGAGATAAAAAAGATATGAGAAAATGGAAAGATGTCCTTTGTTCCTGCATAGAAAGAACCAGTATCATGAAAATGGCCATGCTCCAAAAACTACTATATAAATTTAATGCAATCCCAATTAAAATTTCAACAATATATTTCACAGAACTAGAGAAAACAATCCAAACATTCATCTGGAACCAGAAGAGACCTAGAATAGCAAAAATAATTCTAGGCAACAAAGACATGGTAGGGGATATTACAATCCCCAAAATGAAACTATATTACAAAGCCACTGTGATAAAAACAGCATGGTACTGACAAAGAAACATACCAAAGGATCAATGCAACAGACTAAAAGATGCAGAAAAAACTCCAGACATACTAAGTCACCTCTTCTTTGATGAAAGAGCCAAATACCCTCAGTGGAGGAAAGATAGCTTCTTAAATAAGTGGTGCTGGAAAAATTGAGTTTCAACCTGCCAAAGATTAAAACTAGGCCTATATCTTTCACATGCATTTAACCAAAATTGATTTGGCATAGAGACTTAAATATTAAAACAGAAACACTAAACTTGCTGGAAGACAGGGTAGGTAGAAATATTGAAGATATTGTTGTAGGAAAATATTTTTTGTTGGGAATGTAGACTTAGGCAATCACTGTGGATTTCAGTGTGGAGATTTCTCAAAATACTAGGATTGGAGGTTCCATTTGACCCTGCTATTTCTGTTGGGTATATTCATGAAAGAATTAAAAGGACCATATTACAGCAACATATGTCCATCCATGTTTATAGTGGTATAGTTTGTAATAACTAAATCTGGAAACAGCCCAAAAAGTGAACAAAGAAGATGTGGATTTTTTTTCAAAAACAAAGTATTGCACAGCCATAAAGAAAGATAGACTTGTTTAATTTATAGCTAAATGTATCCACCTTGAAACCATACGTATAAGTGAAATGAATAAGACACATATGTTTAATGGTATATCATTTCTCCAGTGTGAGATGCTGAAGGTGTAAATGAGGTCTGAAATGTACAGTAGGTATTGTGAAATAGGAAGAAAACCAGGGAAGGAGAACTCGGAAGAGGGGCACAGGGGAAAGCAAAGAAGAGAAAGAAAATATTTGATGGCAAAATGGGAAAAATGAAAATAAATATTATATATAAGAGGTTATAGGGGTTTAAAGGTGGGTAGGACATGGGAAAAAATAGGAACCAAGATATGTCATGTATGGGTACAAATTCTCAATAATGAATGAAGTCATAATGTATACCTAAAACATAGCCATAAAGTTCTCATGCTGTATTGATGATGTATTTGATTTTATAAGGTGGGAAATATATTGGAGGCATTATAAGGTAAGACCAAGAAGACAAATTATGACATTTTTTCTGTGTTCTGTAAGCTATTTTAAGCACAGTTTAAACACATCAGTGACATGTGATAAAAATCAGTATTAACATTCTATATTCTAAACCTGAAGAATTCAGTGAATGTGTATTGATATGCACACTTCTTAATTACATTTTTCTTGTGTGTATTTGAGGTGTTTTGAAGAGTAGATTCCATGCAAAGCATATTTATCAGCAAATATTCATACAAATGCCATATTTGTGTGATTTATATCTGCCATCATGGTCTGATGGAAGCAGGGCAGAATCATTAGTAACCAATAATATTAGTAAGCAATAATAGCTATTTGTTGAACCTTTAATATGTGACTGTTACAATTATAACTTCTAATATAGATTGCCCCATTAAATTTTCATAATAATACAATTCAAAACTACTATTGTTATCCTAATTTTTAAGTAAGAAATTGATGCAGAAAAATGATAATTTTTTCCATGGTCCCTTGGCAATAGGAACCTATAATAGTGATTGTGATGGGAGGTGGCCCCAGTAAAATATATTATAGTGGTCTGCTGTCCATTTCAAGAATTTGCAGTCAGTCTCTGGTCCTGGTAATGAAGGAGAGGTAGAGATACCGAATTGACTTTATTGTCTTATTGTCCTCTGGATAGCAAAGAAAGGGAAGAATTTCTTATTTGAAAGTTTCCTTTTACCTTAAGAATATATAATTGTCTTAGTTTCTTTTCTTATTTTGAGGCAAAATACACATTGTCTCAAGTTAAATAAGGAAAGGTTTATTTCAATTCACAGTTTTTAGAGGTTTTAGTCCAAAAGCCATCTGGCTCAAAAGCAGGGAGGCATGGCAGAGGGGCAATGCAGAGGATGAACAGGTCGTGGCAGGCAGAAGGCAGCAGAGTAGCAAAGGAGCAAGCACAAGAGTTGACTACATAGGCCCCTTTCTGTCCTTTTTATTCTATCCAGACACCTGCCTTTAGCGTGGGTTATTCAAATTTGGGTGGGGCACCCTTAATCCTAGCATTTTGCCATGAGTCAGTTATAGCATCAGAATTTTTTTTTTTTTTTGAGGCAGTGTCTTGCTTTGTAGCTCAGGCTTGCCCTGAGCTCACTATGCAGCCTAGGCAAGCCTCGAACTCAGCAATCCTACTGCCTCTGCTCCCGAGTGCTGGGATTACAGGCGTGAGCCACCACGCCTGGCACTGTGGTATGTGGTATTGATTGCTGGTGGGCGTGAGTCACCACACCCACCATTGTATGTGGTTGCTGGGGATTGAACTCAGGGCCTTGCGCTTGCGAGGCAGGCGATAGAAGCATTGAGCTAAATCTTCGGCCCCAGAATTTTTTTTTTTTGAGACAGGGTTTCGCTTTGTAGTTCAGGCTGGCTCTGAGTTTACTATGTAGTGCAGGCAAGCCTCGAACTCAGCAATCCTCCTACCTTCCGCACTCCAAGTGCTGAGATTACAGGTATGAGCCACCACACCCGGCACTGCAGTATGTGGTACTGGTGGATGTGAGTCACCACAGCCAGTATTGTTTTATGTGGTTACTGGGGACTGAACTCAGTACCTTGTGCTTGCTAGGCAGGTACCAGAACCACTGAGCTCAATCTCCAGTGTAGCATCACACTCTTAATCCCAGAATCAAACATTCTAGGAAAGCTCTGCCTATAATTACATGAGGCTTTTGGACACTTTTTGGAGTGTCTATGTAGATACTAGCCATAGCAACAATTATTTGTAAGAAAAGATGTTTCACAGCATCAGTTTGTTCAGCAATATTTTCTCCTCATACTGCAGTTTTCTTTGTATTTTTGTTTTCCAAATTTCACTTAAGAAACATGAAAGCTAATGTTGAAAATATCAGAATAAAGTGGTTAAAGTACTTTTAAATAGATTTCATTGGTATATTTTACACATACATTATGAACACATTCAGCACTGAGAATTTGTACCCGTACATAGTATATCTTGATTTTCATTTTTTCTCATTCCCCTTGCCTTCGTATAGGGCCCACCCACTACATACATAACCTTTATTTCCTTTCTTAACATCAAAATTTTTCTTTCCCTTCTCTACTTACCCCTACCCCCTTCCCCCCTTGAATATTTTCTATTTCACAATATCTATCATATATACTAGAACTATTTTACATCTTCCGTTTCTTACACCAGAGAAAAGATACAGTATTTATACATCTATGTCTTATTTTTTTGCTTATAAGTATGCCCTCAAGGTACATCCATTTGAGTAAAAAAGGACTCAAACTTATCATTCTTTTTGGCAGAGTAATACTCCATTTTATTTAAAAAAATCCCACATCTGTAGTCTTCTATTGATGGGCATTTGGGCTGTTACCAAGATTTAGCTATTACAAGCTGAGCTGCTGTGAACATTGGTGCACATATGTTGCTGTGATTAAAAGGGAGAAAACTGTTGTTCTCTAGGGACAAATGGAGACATTAGACTTTGGTATTTGGGAGGAATAAGAGCTAAATGGTTATTGTCAATATCTACAAAATAACAAAATTTATTTTGGGATGAACAAAGATAGCGAGTTAGAGGTGACCAAAAGTATGACCAAAACTAGCATTTTCAAGTATATGGAGTATTTAGGTATTCTGGTTGTCGTAGGAGAATTTTAGTGTTCAGTTATCTTTTCCTCATGTATTTAATGCTCTGAGCTTTGTAGAATTTATATTCCCTTCTTTAGCTTTCAACACCAGCTAAAATAGCAGCTGTTTTATAATCTCCATCTTGATTCTAGGCCATGACTAAGAATAGATTAAAAAGTTATCCTCTGCCACTGTGGCCTCCTATTTTTTGTAGTGTCCTTTAAAAATTAATTGTACTGTACACTTTAGTTATAATGATCATATTTATCATGACATAATTTTTATCTGTATATAACTTTGTTCTTTTTCTCAATCCCTCTCCCTTTAATTCCTCTTTCCTTCTTTATTTACAAAAGCTCTTTTCATTTTTCCATCTATTCTCTTTTCTTTTACCTTCATTTCTTTCTTTCTACATCTTACTACCTCCATATTTTGTAAAATTCAAATAATATACATTATTTTTAAATGAATTAACATTTCATATATGATCTGAAACCATTTAATTTGATTCTTCAGAGGCCTTCAGAAATTAATGAAGAAATATGCCTTCATTCTTCCTGAACTGATGTAGATATTTAATACCACCATTATAACTGCCTGTTCTATAATAATCATTGTACTGTTTTTCCCCTTTATGTATTTTAGTTCTTAATAATCCTTTAAGAAGGACAGTTTTATGTTTACATGAGCACAGTGAATCCAGGCCTCAGAGATGTAAGTACACACTCCAAAAGTAGTACTAGAGTTGAGATTCAAATTTAACTCAGTGTTTATGCTCTTAGTCAAAATGCTATTTTGAATTTAGCCCTCTGCTTCTTCTACTAATTAAAGCTGTTTAAAAATTAAAAAGATAGAAATTTCCAGTAGAAGTAAATAGATATTTTTCTTGAAATATTATACTCCTGTCTATACATATGTCATCTATCATGGCAGCATAAAAATATTTTTCTTGGTACCTGAATTGTTGTTAAAACTGTACTTTGGATAAATTTATAAAGATGTATTATAAGTTTCAGAGATAGAATCTTTTAACTTTGCAGTTACTACCCTTGGATTTTGGGGCTTTGTGAAAATATATAGTACAGAAAAATTTCTGCAAATCTAGCAGAAATCCACTTTATGGAAACAGACCGGGTAGAAAAATTAATGGAGAGTATAAAGCCACTGCCGACTCCTTGGATTACAAGTGGATTAGCAAATGAACAGGTATTTGCTTGAGCAGTAGTCTGGCTGCTAATTATGCTTTGCTCCCTTCTCTGGTCACGTTACATGATGTAACCATATGAATCAGACATTGGATCTGCATGAAGAGATGTGGATGACCACAATTCCCTAGTAGTCACTGCGTCTGCAGACATTTCCAAATCCATGGAATCATTTTGGAAATCAGTCAGTGCTGAGGCTTTGCTAGCGACATTTGCTAAAATGCTTACAGATATTGCAAAGGACCCTGATCTGATCTCTCTTCCAGAGACTTCCTCAACTGACTTCCAAGTAATTTTTCTACATCGAAGCCCTGGTCTTACACAGACAGATTTGGTTCATGGTCTTCACCACAAAAAATGCACCGTGTCTCCACAGTGTTTGTTCTCATTATAAACTCTGTTCTCTATTGTTTCTGAGAACCAGTCTTCATCTACATTGTTGGTCATATGTTGGCTTAGGAAACTGAACTGGTTGGTGAGATTTCCTCAAGAGGGTGTTGCTGGGCGTGGTGGCTCAAAAAAAAAAAAAAGAAAAAAGAGGGTGTAGAAATTGAGACTCATAAGTCTACTCACAATGTTTAGTAGTTCTTAAAATTTAGCTTTCATCAGATGTAGCAGTGTTTGGTTTACTTCAGACCCTTAACTTCAGAACCACTCAAGGTGTTCATTAAAAAGAAAAGAGCTCCAGGGCCGGAGGTTTAGCTCAGTGGTTCCGGCGCCTGCCTCACAAGTGCAAGGTCCTGAGTTTGATCCCCGGTAACCACGTACAACAATACCGGGCATGGTGGCTCATGCCCACCAGCCATCAACACCACATACCACAGTGCTGGGTGTGGTGGCTCACGCCTGTAATCCCAGCACTCGGGAGGCAGAGGCAGGAGGATTGCTGAGTTCCAGGCTTGTCTGGGCTCCATAGTGAGCTCAGGGCCAGCCTGAACTACAAAGTGAGACCTTGTCTCAAAAAAAAAAAAAAGAGCTCCAGAATCAGCATGTCTGTGAGTAGAGCTCAGTAGGTAACACTTTTTCCTGGGTGCTTTGATCTTTGTTCTCCATCTCCTGAAATGTAACATAGATTTTGGGACAAACCTCTGTTCTCTAGGGAATCTTAAGCTCTATCCTGCAGCTACTTCTGCATTTAATACATATTAGTTCTAAAATGTGTATGTGCATGTATGTATACATGTATACTGTACATATGTAATGTGTAATAATATATGTATTATGATTTGAAACACTGGCAGGTTGTTCTTATCTCAAAGAATCTTCCATTTTAGCCTTCCCTGATGTCACTATTTCCTTCTTCTCTGACAGATATTTAACAATCAACGTCATGTCTTTGGTAACATGGTGACTTTTATAAATATTCAGTTGTAGAGTACATGGCAAGTCAAAATTCTAAAATATAACAAAAAATAACTAAATAATACCTTATTAAATATTATCTGCTTTGATGAAGAATCCAATTTTCGGGATGTAACATTATGATAAAAGTAGCTTGCTTTATTCAGACTTTTGTGTTTTAAGGCTCTAAGGTGAGAAAGGAAAATAAAATATAGAAATTGTCAATAAATTTTTATTAAGATGGGTCAGTATCACCTGAGAAAGAAGAAATATATACTTACATCCTTACAATGTTCTATAACAACACTGGAAGATTAATATTAAGCCAAAGTCTACAATATAATTGTGGGCATGTTGGTTGAATGCAGAGTAGCTGTTTCTGTGAGACAGCTGACACAAGTATTACCCTATCAGCATGTCACATTTCAGAGGCCGTGATCTTTGGCTCTGAGTACAAATGAGATAAAAGTTGTTTCAACTGGACTGAATCCCAGAGATGGTGAGGGACCTGTTGGAAAAGTTCTGTTGTTGCTGGGGTTACAGAGATGGGAGTTTACAGCAGTCACATGGTGAATCAAAAGGAGAGGAGACAAAAGATGCAGAAAAAGAAACTACATCTGTGGCCGGAGATTTAGCTCAGTGGTTCCGGTGCCTGCCTCGCAAGCGCAAGGTCCTGAGTTTGATCCCAGTAACCACAGACAATGCTGGGCGTGGTGACTCATGCCCACCAGCAATCAATACCACATACCACAGTGCTGGGCGTGGTGGCTCACGCCTGTCATCACAGGACTCAGGAGGCAGAGGCAGGAGGATTGCTGAGTTCGAGGCTTGCCTGGGCTACATAGTGAGCTCAGGACCAGCCTGAACTACAAAGTGAGACCCTGTCTCAAAAAAAGAAACAACAACAACAAAAAAGAAACTACATCTGTGTGACACTATTTAAATCCTCTTAACAAACATGGCTTGAAAGTAGATGTGTGTGGATTTATCATTATATGTATCAGTACATTGTTTTTGGCTTCAGCCAAGGTGTGTGTGTGGGTGGGGTGGGGTGTTTTCAACATGCTCTTGAAGAGTCTGAACTAATATACCTTTATACAATACTACTGGAGAGTCCAGAGTGTGGCCCAGTGCTCATGGCACTGCTTATATAAGATTTGACCTCCTAAGACTGCGCTCCACGAGGCCAGGGCCGCATCTGACTTGCCTGCGATTCTACCTCTATTACCCATCTACATTCCAGCACAGACTAGGCACACAGTGAACATTTTTACATGAGTGAATATACAATTTATTAAACTGTGTGGTAAATCTATTACTATAACATTTTGTGTTATGAACTATTCATTTTTCTATATTACTTTTGAAGAAATAAATCCTTTATCCCTGGTCCAGTTTTAGTCTTGAAGATATATATTCCTCCCCACATTATTTATTGTTCTGTTTTATGCTAGAATTAATATGAATGAAAACAATGTTTTATGTCTGTTGATTTTACTAGTAACCCCCTATATTTTCGTTAATCTTTTCTCTGTATTCACCCTTTTTATTTATACTATAATAACTAGATTTTTATCATGGCTTCTAATTAATAGTCATGCTTCTCTTTTTCCTCCAACCTGTGCATTCTTTGAAACCATCAACCACGTCTTGATCAGCTTTTGTATGATGCATGATTCTCATAATATAAGGTGCTTCAAAATGAAAAATTCGTGCAGATATTTTTTGTAGTCCCTCATTCTGTTCTCACTAGTATTTTACCATAAACTTAAATGAACTAACTCTCTTCAGATTTTTCTTATCCACCCTTGAGGGTTATCATTTATATGAGTAACCCATAATTTAGCATACTCACTTAAAAAAGAAAACACTTTGAGAATAGCCAAAATACTGTGGAGGGAAATAGATTTTACCGGTTATTGCCCATAAGAACTTCCTCTGAAAATCCCTTAGAAATGGGAATTCACTGAGGTAAAAATGAAAATAGAAAACCTGAGAAGTTAATTGTGAAAGTAAAGCCATGGAAAATAACTGAAGAAAACAGGTTTTGTGTTCAAGCTCCTTTGGATTTCTTGGGCTTCAGAAGTGCTTTGTTTTTAGCAAGATGCTGGTGGTGGTCACTGTGTGTTGCCTGTAGAGTAATCAGTCTCCAGCATGTTTTACCTCTATGCTTGTTTGGGCATTGGGCATGTTCAGGAAGTTATGTAGTTTACTTATTGAGATGTGGTGAAGTTTTGGCTTCAACTAGTTATGGAAATGTTATTCCTCTCTACCAATGCTACTGTATGAGGGAACATTTAATCACATTTTGAGTAATGAGATGTAAGAGGAAATTCTACCAGTTGACTATGGAACTCTGTCTGTCTGTCTCTCTCTCTGTCTATATCTATCTATCTATCTATCTATCTATCTATCTATCTATCTATCTATCTATCTATCTATCTACCTACTATCATCTATTAGTCTACATGTTTGTAGAAAAATTTATCCAAGTTAAGATTTCTCCAAATTATTTTCAGGCAATATTTTTCTCTAATTAAATTTTATAAAACAAAAACATAGAGTTTTATAAAAGCTATTTCATGTCTCGGAAATACATTAAATTTCTAGCTACTTTATAGATATTTCTGATGCTTTCCTTTAGAATGAATGAAAATCTGTCAGCATTGTGCTCAGCTCAGGGGCCAGTGACATTGACCTTTACTTGATAGTTTGGCAGGGTTATCATGTCCAATTGTCTGGTTATACCCTAGGTATTGCTGGAGAGGAGAGGTAATTTTTAAATATGACTGGCATTTAAATCAGTAGACTTTGAGTAAAGTGGATGATTCTCAATAGTGTGGAAGTACTTCACTCAATCAGATGAAGCTTTCAAGAGCAAAGATGGTTAATTCCCCAAAACAGAATTCTCATCAAGACTGCACTATGGAAATTCTGCCTAACTTTCCAATCTACTGCCTTGCTGTATTTAAACTCAAGATCACAACTTCAACTATTATCTGAATCTCTGGCCAACTGTCTTGCTCTGCAGATTTCAATCTTAACATGTACTCTTGACTAAGAAAGTTCCTTCAAAAATTATTTGTCTTATATATGTCATATGTACCTCCTTTATCATTACACACACACACACACACACACAC
This sequence comes from Thryonomys swinderianus, assembly GCA_004025085.1. NCBI lineage: Eukaryota > Metazoa > Chordata > Mammalia > Rodentia > Thryonomyidae > Thryonomys > Thryonomys swinderianus. The sequence continues at coordinate 34,360 of PVIC010010110.1, forward strand.
ACATACACACATCCTCTATGCATGGCTGGTATGTTCCAAGATCCACAGTGGATTCTTGAAACCATGTAGTATGGAAATATATACATATATGTATATATTATATAAGTATATATATGTATACATAAAAATATGTGTGGGACATGGATTTTGCTCAGTGACACCATGCCTGGCTTGCAAGCCCAGGGTCCTGAGTTCAATCCCCAGTTCCACAAAAAAAGGTATGTGTGTATGTAATGTATACACAGTATATATTATATACTGTGCTTTTCCTATAGGTACATGATTAAGTTTAATTTATAAATTTGTAGTTTATATTATATAATTCATAAATTAGTGTATTATCAATAATAATAATTATAATGTGTCATAAATTATTTTAAATTCTTAAATTATTTATATATCATTGTATCTTCAGTGTGACAGAAGAAAACTTGATCTACTAAAACATTGTAGTTGGTTGGGTACTTAGAATCCTTTGGATGAGAGGAACAATCAAAAGATGACCACAGCTTGATAAAAATATTTTCTTTTCTTCTTTCTGGTGTTTTGAGACAGGGTCTCACTTTGTAGTTCAGGTTGGCCCTGAATTTAATGTGTAGCCCAGGCTAGTCTCAAACTCTCTGTGATGCTCCTGCCTCTGCCTACCAAGTGCTGGGATTACGGTGTGAGTCACCATTCCCAGCATTAAAATATTTTCATTTTAGTTTACAATGAGCTGATTATCAGTAAGGAGAACTCTAAATATGAGCTAGATTTCCTAAGTAACTTCACCCTGGGAAGGAGATGCTTTGATGATCTGACTGACACATATAGTTATTTCAGTGTATATCCAGTGGGTTGGAGGAGGGCTGTCAGATTGGTACGTCCCACTACCTAAATTATCAGGAAGTCATTCCTTAAAATCGGATTTCTTTTAAAGGGCTTTGACTTCCTCACCCATGGGGACTTGAAATAAGAAAAGAAATCCAGTTTTAAAGACTACACCAGCCTTGCATGAAGCATCATTGACTCAGTTAGTTTGGAGATGACCAGTATTGTCCTGGGAAGAATCAGGCTACAGCCATAACTTGAAAGAGAAGTCCTTCAGCCATATGAGGCAATCCTTAAACAGTAGTTCTTTTGGATTAAATGAAGTACAATGGATGCCTCACTACAGAGTCATCCATGTCCCTGATTCCAAAGGTGTTGGGCAGCTGTGGGAAGAACCCCCGTAGGTGGCTATTGGTTTGAAAAGGTCTTAAAACTCTAGTTAGCTTCCAGGGCACTGTAAATTCTAAGCCCACAGGGACACTTCCATCCAACTTTTCCACATGTTAGGAATATTTAACTAGGGATATTTAACTAGGCATGTTAGGAATATTTAACTAGGGTTGGAATGGATTGAGTTCTTTATTTCACAAAGGTACCTTTGTAGACATAGGGAGTGTAATAAGAATTTGCAAGGCTAGTTAAAACATGCTTTCTAAAATGGATTTCCACAACAGCTCAATCTCTCTTATAAATAAACCAATACATGACTGCCAGAAATCAATGACCATTGACTCTATCCAAAACTTTTTTTAATGAGTCAATGCTAGAATTGTTGCCAATAGGTTTGTTGTGTTTTTTGGATAGCTTCTTATGCATTACTTAGTGTTCCAATGGGAGTAATATATTTTATTTAATGTTTTTTCCCAGTTAAAAATGATACAAATATTGCCAGGCGTGGTGGTTCATGCCTGTAATCCCAGCACTCAGGAGGCAGAGACAGGAGGATTGCTGAGTTTGAGGCTTGTCTGGGCTACATAGTGAGCTCAGGGCCAGCCTGAACTACAAAGTGAGACCCTGTCTCAAAAAAAAATGATACAAATATTTATATGGTTTTACCTAAATGTGACTTCCTACTAGTGAATTGGTTATATAACAACTTATGTTTTATTGGTGAAAATTGACTTTTCAATTCTGTTTATACTACTCTATTTTTGGTCTTTAGCATTTCTGACCAGCCAATGCCTTTGAAGAAAACCTACTTGTGAACTTGAATACACAAATCACAGATACTTTTTCTCATTTATTGGATTTTTAGTGAAACTCTAGATCTCCTATTATGTGGTACAGTCCTTTAAGTGATCTTATTTAGTCTTCACTATGGCTGTACAGGAGAGTGTTAAAATGTTCTCAAGCTAAAAAGAAACTCATAGAAGGATTAAGAAGATGCTTAGCTTTTCCTCACACAGGTATGGTTCTTTCTGTAGGCCTTGACAGCTCTTTTCCTTAAGAAAGCACGTCACTACAAATTCTTGCTTTGCTCCCATTGCATTCTGACTGGTTGAAAGAGCATGTTGAAGTTCCTTTCTGGGTTTTGGAGTACCTTCTCTAGGCCCTTGGATTGTCTGAGGTACAATCATCTAGGAAGATGGAACTCTGGTCTCCTAGTCTCTAGGAGACTAAAAGCCACACCTGATCTTTGTGCCCAGTTTGAAAATAAAAAATAGAAACATGAGTATATGGATAAAGATTTCTGTGGAACACAAATGAAGGACACATGACAAGAATTGTAAAGTTAGAAATATACATGTTTTAAAATGGAGTATTCTGCCATAAAGAATGACAAGATCGATCCATTTAGGTGCAAATGGATACACCTGGAAGACACACTAATAAGTGAAATAAATAGATCACAGATATGCAAATACTGGATCTTTTCTTTGATATGAGCACCTGTAGATGTAAATGAGCTCTAGAAGGTACGACAGTCTTTGTAAAATGGGAAATTTCCAAAGGAAATTTGGTGTGGGAATGTAATGAGGGGAAGGAATAAATATGATTCTGAAAGAAAATAAAAGAGCATGTATATAGGGGGTGGGGAGATGTGGGTGGGTGGGGATATGGGTAAAAATGAGAATTAACTTGTGTCATGTACTGGTACAAATTCCCTAATGTTGTGTGTGATTGTGAGATGTATATAAAATGTACCAATAAAGAATTCAATTAAATAAAAAAAAGAAATGTACATGTTGACTTTGTGGCTGAACTATGTGAAAACTAAAAACTAAACTCTAACTGCTTATAGGCTGGTCAACTCACTCATTTTATACTGTGAATATTAAAAATTGAATGGATAATTTTTAAAAACACATACCAAGAATACAGGCCCAAATACATGAAAATAAGGTTTTTTGTTTTGTTTTTGTTCTTTATTTTGGTGGTACTGGGGACTAAACCCAGGGGTTATACAATGAGCTACATTTCCAGCATCTTTTAAATTCTTGTTAAGTTGCTAAATTGCCCAGGCTAGATTTGAACTTGTGATTCTCCTACTTTAGTCGCTGTAGCTTTTAGAATTACCAGTGTGGACCACCATCAACAAGTAACAAATTTACTTAAAAATTTCAGTCTATGTTGTTTACCAGGGAGAAATTTTTGAGTACTTTGAAAAGGAAAACTAATTAAGCAAACAAGATTTTGTCATCTGGTAGGAAAAATAAGTATATTATCTGCAAATGTTATAGTAAAATATACAATTCAAATATCCAATATTCCAAACACAAAAATAAGCAAAGTTGTTTGATGACATGTAGTATCTGTCACACTAGTATGACATTGAACTGAAATAAACTCTCTACTCAAAGTCCTTACTTTCTCTCCAATTTACACCCAATTAATAATTCTCCGTATATGTTCAACAAATAAAGGCTCAAATAAAGGCAGACACAGGAAGTAGGAAGGCATTAGACTGAATTAGTCTCTCATTCTACATATTCTCCTTTTCCCAGAGATAGATATTTAACAAAATTTCTTATTATACCTCTTAAAAATTCAATTATAATTACATTAACTCCTATGAATTGGTTTTGCTAGAGAACTAAAATATGCAGGAAAATGAGAACACTTTCTTTTATTACTAACGTTTTTCTGAAAGAAATAAAAATTTACTGCATGTTTACAATGAAAAATTAGATACTGTAGAGCACATGTTCTTCCAGGTTACTTGATTCTGTGAGGTTTATGAACCCTTCATTTCAAATAAACTTTATTCATAAATATACAAATGAAAATCCTCTGCTTGTGGTACAATTGATTTCCTACCTTTACCTTATAGAATGAACTAAGTTTTAATTTCTATGTCAGTTTCAGTAGTTGTAAATCTTTTCTCCTCTCAATTTTCAAATTAAAATCTCTGACATGAATATATTTTATATTCATGTGAAAGTCATAAGCATGTTTTAAAAAATTATTTCATGTTATAAGTGGTTATGTTGTTCAAGTATCTTTTGCTTATCCCATAAAAGTATTGGAAATGTCTATGAATTTATTCTTAGAATATCCTTTCAGAAAATAACACTGAAATAAACAAAATGCATAATGTAACAAGTATTGTAAAGAATGTTATAAAGATAATATTCTTTGAACTTTCTCACACATATTAAATTCTTATAAGATTGGTACTGAAAATTGCTTAGTGGCTGAATAGCATCATTAAAACTGGTTCGTTTCTTATTCATCTCTGATTTCTCTATTAAATGGAAAAACTTAAGGATCTTATTATCTTCAGATTTAGATTGTGTTAAAATTCTGATTCAATAAAAATATTATTTCATAAATTTTAAATAAAAATCTTTTACTGATTGTCTAGAGGTTTTTGTGATCATAAAAGAAGGTTTTCATCATGACTTTGTTTGTCAGCATGCTTATGGTAAGACCAAATGAACAACTGAGATTAGACATTTTAATAGGAAGCCCCACCCCTATATATATGAGTTTGTTCCCCCCCTTTTTTAACGACCATAATTTTTTCTTCCCCCTCGTTATTTACTCCTACCCCCCCTTTCCCTTAGGATATTTTCTATTTTACAGTGTCTATCACAAATTCTAGGACTTACGTACATTTTCAGTTTCTCATACCAGAGAAAATACATGATATTTACACATCTGTGACCTGTTTATTTCACTTATGAGTATGACCTCAAAGTACATCCATTTGAGTATGAATGACTCAGACTGTATGGCAGAGTAATACTCCATTTTATAAAGAAAACACATCTTTTTTTTATCCAGTCTCTAGATGATGGACATCTGGGTTGATCCCAAAATTTAGCTATCACAGACTGAGCTGCTATAAACATGGGTACACATATGTCACTGTGTTATGAATCTTGTAATTCTTTCATGTACATTCCTAGCAGGGGAATAGCAGGGTCAAATGGGACCTCTAATCCTAGATTTTTGAGGAATCTCCACACTGACCTCCATAGTGATTGTTTCATTATATATTCCTACTAAAAGTGGAAAAGGGTTCCTTTCTCCCCATAGCTTCACCAACATTCGTTGCTGGCTAAATTTGAGATAGCAGACATATTCTTTGTGGAATGAGATGAAATCTTAGAGTTGTTTTCATCTGCATATCTTGAATAAACAGTGATGTTGAGTGTATCTTCATGTGCTTCTTAGCTGCTTTTACTTCTTCCTCTGAAAAGTGTCTGTTCTTTTCAGATGCCTATTTTTGAATTGGGTCTTTAAATTTGGAGGGGTTGAGTTTTTTTAAAAAGCTATTCATATATATATTCTAGATAGTAGCCCTTTATCTGAGGAACAGCTGGTAAAATTTTTTCCCATATTGCTGGACGTCATTTTGCTCCGTTGGTGGTGCTAGTTTCTTTTGCTGTGCAGAATCTTTTTTTTTTTTTTGAGGCAGGGTGTCACGTTGTAGTTCAGGCTGGCCCTGAGCTCACTATGGTGCCCAGGCAAGCCACCGCGAACTCAGCAATCCTCCTGTCTCTGCCTCCCGAGTGCTGGGATGACAGGCGTGAGCCACCACGTCCGGCATTGTGGTATGTGGTATTGATTGCTGGTGGGCGTGAGTCTCCATGCCCAGCATTCTATGTGGTTACCAGGGATCGAACTCAGGACCTTGCGCTTCTGAGGCAGGTGCTGGAACCACTGAGCTAACCCTCCGGCCCTGTGCAGAATCTTTTTAATAGGATGAGATCCCATTTGTTGATTTCTTCTGCTAGTTCATGTGGTATGCCAATGTGTCCAAGAGTTCTACCTAACTTGTTTTTCAGTAGGTTTAGTGTTTCTGTTTTAATATTTCAGTCTCTAATCCACTTTGATTTTAATTTAGTACACAGTGAGAGAGATAGGTCTAGCTTTAGCCTTTGGCAGGATAAAGCCCAATTTTTCCAGCACCATTTGTTAAAGAGGCTATTTTGCCTCCATTGAGGATATTTGGCTCTTTTGTCAAAGATGGGTAGCTTAGTGTATCTAGAGTTGTTTCTGGATCTTCTAATCTAATTCACTAAACCTCAGGTCTGTTACTTTGCCAGTACCATGCCATTTTACCATAGTGTCTTTGTAGTATAATTTCATGTTGGAGATTGTGATACTTTCCACCATGTCCTTGTTACCTAGAATTGGCTTTGCAATTTTCTCTAGATCTATGAAACACATTGTTGAGATATCAATCAGTATTTCATTGAATCTATATAGGAGTTGAGGGAGGACAGCCATTTTGACTATATTGGTTTTTCCTACCCAGGAACAAAGGATGTCTTTCTATTTTCTGATATCTTCTTCTGTCTCCTTTCTCAGAGTGCAATAGTTTTCAGAGTACAGATCTTTCATTTCCTTTAGTAGATTGATTCCTAGATACTTCATTTTTTAGAGGCTATTGTGAAAGGGATTGACTCCTCAATTTCTCTCTCAGTGAGTCTGTTGTTTGTATATACAAAGGCTACTGATTTTTGAGCATTGACCTTGTATCCAGCTACACTACTAAATTTGGCGATTAAGTCTAGCAGTCTTTTGGTTGAGTTTTTAGGATCCTCTATGTAAAGTATCATGTCATCAGCAAATAGTGACAGTTTAACTTCTTCCTTTCCTATCTTTATTACTTTTATTGCTTTCTCTTGTCTAATTGCTGTGACTAATTATTCTATAGCACTATATTGAACAGGACATCCTTGTCTTGTTCCTGATCTTAGTATGAAAGGTTTCAGTTTTTGACCATTTAGAGTGATGTTGGCTTTTGTTTGTTTCTTATACATAGCTCTTATTAGGTTGAGATACAGTCCATCTATTCCAATTTTCTGTAGGGTTTTGATCATGAATGGATGTTGGATTTTGTCAAATGCTTTTTCCGTATCTATTGACATGACCATATGGTTTTTATCCTTCATTCTGTTTGGTAGTATATTATATTTATTGATTTATGTATGTTGAACCATTCTTTTATCTCTGGGATGAATCCAACTTGGTCAGGGTGTATGATCTTCTTGATGATTCTCTGTATTCTATTTGTCAGTATTTTATTGAGGATTTTAACATCAGTGTTCATTAGGGAGAATGGCCTATGATTCTTTTTTTGGGGGGGGGTCTTTTTCTCATTTTGAAATCAATGTAATGGTGGCTTCCAGGAATGAATTTGTGAGCACTGCTTCCCTTTCCATTTCATTAAAGAGTTTGACAAGAAGTGGTGTTAACTCTTCTTTGAAAGTTTTGTAGAATTCAGCAGCAAAGCCATTAGGACCAGGGCATTTGTTTGTCAGTAGGTTTTTAAAATTACATTTTCAATTTCACAGATTGATATTGGGATGTTTAAATTTTTATATGTGCTTTGTTCAACTTTAGAAGTTCGTATGTTTCTAGGATTCTATCATCTTGAAATAAGTTCTAGAATGTATGATAGATTTTGTAAAATGGGAAATATTCAAATGGGATGTGGTGGGGGAACATAATGAGGGGAAATAATAAATATGATTTGGAAAGAAAAAGCAATAGCATGTATATAAGGGATGGGGGTTTGGGGATGGGTAGGGATATGGGTAAAAATGAGAATTAACTTCTGTCATATACTGGTACAAATTCCCCAATGTTATATGTGATTTTGAGATGTATATAAATTGTAACAATAATTCAGTTAAAAATTATTTTAAAAATCATATGTGTCTAGGAATCTATCCATTTCATCTACATTCTCCACCTTATTAGAATACAGATTTTCAAAGTAGGTGTTTATTATCCTCTGGATTTCTGCTGGATCTGTGGTGATTTCCCTTTTCTCATTCCTAATAACTTGGATCTGCACCTTTTACTTCCTTTGTTTGATAAGGTTGGCTAAGGGTCTGTCAATTTTATTTATCCTTTCAAAACACCAATTCTTTTATTTATTTTTGAATTTTTTGTATCATTCTCTTAGTCTCCATTGCATTAATTTCTGCTCTGATCCTTATAATTTCTCCCTATTATGAGCTTTGGATTTGTCTTATTCCTCTTTTTCTAGTAGTTTGAGGTTCAGCATTAGATTGCTTATTTGAGCTTGTTCTATTTTCCTCTTGTAAGTGTTCACTGCTATGAATTTCCCTAATAGAACTGCTTTCATTGTGTCCTATAAATTCTGTATGTTGTATTGGGATTATCATTTAATTGTAGAAACTGTTTAATTTCTTCTATGACCCATAGGTTGTTCAGCAGTGTTATTCAATTTCCATGTGTTTGTGAGGATTTTGGAATTTCTTTTGCTATTCAGCTGCAATTTTAAAGCACTATGGTCCAACAGTATACAGGGGATAATTTCTTGGCATTTACTTAAAATGCTCTAGGAAGTAGTATGTGGTCTATTTTGGACAATGACCCATGAGCCACTGAGAAGAATATATATTCTGACCTTGTAGGGTAATATATTCTGTAGGCATCTATTAGGTCCATTTGTTCAAAGGTTTGGTTCAGTTCAAGTATTTCATTGTTGATTTTTTTTTGTCCAGTCAATCTGTCTAGTTGTGACAATGGGAGTATTAAAGCCCCCTACCACTATTGTATTAGTTCTTATCTGGCTTTCAATTTCCATTAATGATTGCTTTATATAGTTAGGTGCACTAAAATTTGGTGCATAAATATTTATGACTGTCATCTTTTTTCCTTGGACTTTTCGCTGTACAATGATGTAGTGTTCTTCTTTGTCTCTTAATCAGTTTTGGTTTGAAATCTACTTTATCTGCCAATAGGATATCCACTCCTGCTGTTTTGCAGTTTCCTTTCACATGGATAATTGTTTTCCATCCTTTTACTTTCAGACTATGGCTTTCTTTTGAATTAAGTGTGTTTCTTTTTTAAATTGAATTATTTATTGGTACAATTTATATACATCTCAAAATCACATATAACGTTGGGAGATTTGTACCAGTATATGCCACAAGTTAATTCTCATTTTTATCCATATCGCTACCCACTCCCCCTCCTCCCCCCTTTATACATGCTCTTTTATTTTCTTTCTGTATCATATTTATTCCTTCCCCTCCTCACATTCCCACACCAAGTTTCCTATAGAAATATTCCACTCTATAAAAGCTGTCCTACTTTCTAGAACTCATTTTCATCTACAGGTGTTCATGCCAAAAAGAAGATCCGGGAATTGTCTATCTGTGATCTATTGATTTCACTTATTAGTATATCCTCCAGGTGTCTCCATTTGCATCTAAATGGATTGATCCTGTCATTCTTTATGGCAGAGTAATACTCCATTTTGTAAAAAAAACCACATCTTCTTTATCCACTCTCCAGTTGATGGACATTTGGGTTGTTTCCAAGATTGAGCTATCACGAACTGAGCTCCTATGAACAAGGGTGTACATCTGTCTTTCCAATGTGAATATAAAAATTCATCTGGAACCACAAGAAACCTAGAATAGCAAAAGCAATTCTAAGCAACCACGACATGGCAGGGGGTATTACAATTCCCAATTTAAAACTCTACTATAAAGCTGCCGTGATAAAAACTGCATGGTACTGCCAAAGTAACAGACCCGAGGACCAGTGGAATAGATTAGAAGACCCAGAAACAACTCCAGATACACTAAGCCACCTTATCTTTGACAAAGGAGCCAA
>PVIC010010111.1:0-44092 GCA_004025085.1 Thryonomys swinderianus
CACTCTTGCATCCCAATAGTTGTTTGTGTGCCACTGGCACAGCCCATCCCTCTGGCTGACTCACCAGATAAATATCAGAAGTCTGGGTCCACTGGGGAGGGAGGAATCGAACACTGAAATGGAAGCAGGGAGGAGGTGATGCCTGTACGATTCGAGCACAGCCCTCCGCCGAGTCAGATCCTCGACGGATGCTCCGGGGGCCCTAGTTCGCCCGCCTCCCCCCGCCCCAGTTCTCCCCAAGATCCGCCCCCCCCCGTCTCCCAGCCAGAATCGTCCTTCGTGAGAATCATCCACGTGTGACTCACTCCGCCTCAGTCAGACATCCCGGGTGACTGCAGCCGCATCAGGGGGAGTCATACACACACCTCAGCATGACCGGAAGGTCAGGAACCGCTCTCCTGCGCCCCACACGTCAGTGCCCTCCCACGCTCAGTGACTGTCCCGTCCCCTGGCACAGTCGACCGCAGGGTCTCCCCGTGACAGGGCCTGTCAGGAAACACGTGGAGCCCTTCACGCAAAGGGTGTAGAGGCCTCGTGGAGCATTCTTTACAATCCAGGTGTGCGTCAGCCCTAAATTCTGTGGGAGGGAGCCTGGGCGCCCGAAGGGTCCGGGATTTGGATCCTGGCAGCCAGGGAACCACCTGCCGGGATGGGACGCCGAAGTCCGCAGCGACCTCGCGCGGCCATTCCCGACACCCACAGTAATGGTTCAGCTCCGCTACCTCCAGCTCCCGCGTCCGAGTCCCCGTGGAAATCTGAGCCAGAGAGGCGAGGAAAACGTAATCATCTGTGTCGGGGTTACTCACGCTTCTTTAGATTCTGCGGTTCTCTGCCTGGACACACTCTTGTTTATACGTTCTAAGAGCGTGCCCGTTTGTCTGCAGAGAACTCTTTTAGCTGAAGAAAGCAGCCGCTGCAAGAGCCCGGATAGCTCAGTCGGTAGAGCATCAGACTTTTAATCTGAGGGTCCAGGGTTCAAGTCCCTGTTCGGGCGTTCTCATTTTCGACCCATCTAAGGACATTAACGTTTTGTGGGACACTTGTATACAAGTGTCGAACAAAGTAATGAAAAAAATAATAATAATAACAAGCAATTTTTTTCTCTAAAAAAATTGTCTTGAATTAATTTCTGAAGTTGTAACTACAGTGGAGGGAGTTTTCAACATGATGTTGCTCTTACTGTTTTTTTGTAAAGTGACAAATTATTTTTGTATATAAGGTACAAAGTTATACATACAATGAGAGCTGACTAAGGTATATAAGGTACAAAGTTATACATACAATGAGAGCTAAGGCAACTAACATCAACTCAAAAACTTATTTGTAAAAAGAACATTTGAAATTTACTCCCAGAAATTTTGAAATATATAATCCATTTTTAACTATAGTCACTACAATGTGTAATAAACATTTAAAATTATTTCTCCTGTCCACTTGAGGCTGGTGTCCTCTGACCGTCACCATCACCACGCCTGTCCGGCTCTCCAGCCTCTGGTAACCAACATTCCACACTCAGCTTCTGTGAATTTGATTGCTTTAAATTCCACAAATACATGAGATCACGCAGTATTTGTCTTTCTGTGCCTGGCTTTATTTAGAGTAATAATGGAGATGTCTTAGAGCAGTATGTATACAAACTATGTATTCAAATGCTAACTTTGTAGTAGCTACGTCAAAAAAGAATAGAAAAAATTAGAGAAATGAAGTTTAGTAATACATTTTAGTTAACCAAATATTCCAGAGTCTTATCTCATAATCAATATTTTAAAAATATTAATGAAATTTTGTCTTTTCATACAACTTTAAATCTTATCAGCTGAAGATATGCAGTAATTCACATTTAAAGTGTTCAGGAGTGATGTCTTCTGTATTCAAGCATCTGTAGTTTTAATTTTGGCTGACAAAATTTGGAGGGGTGCAGGCAAAAAAAAAAAAAAGGTCGAGCAATGTATAAAATCTGAGGGAAAAGCTTAAGAAAGAGGTTCCATGGTGTAATGGTTAGCACTCTGGACTCTGAATCCAGCGATCCGAGTTCAAATCTCGGTGGAACCTTTCGTTTTTTTCTTCCATTGGAAGCAAAATGTATCACCGTGAGCCCTTGATTTACCGACTCTATCCATTCCGGAAGGTGTAACTAATTCATACAGTTAAGATCTGGACCTTTACCTGGGTAAACGCTATAGAAAGCAATAAATAAAAGAATCTCTCGTTAACCTAATTAGCCCACGTTGTTCGTATGTCAACCAGGTCGTAACTTGAGGGTCTACTGTATTTGTTGCTTTGTGTGTGGCATGCTCTTCTTCATCGAAGAGGCTCTCAAACCAAAAGCAAGTTAGATTGTTCTTGTATCACGCTAGTTAATTGACATCCCCATAATAGATTGAGAAAGTACCTGAAATAATTTATATATGTTGTAAGTCATACTAATTATGAGATGGGAATGTTATATTTGAACATGTTAAAATGGAGATGAATTACGAAAAACTACATTTATTTCGTCTGTATTTGTTTCCATCAGATCTTGGGTAGGGACACGGATGCAGATTCCGTAGTCTTCTGTCAGGAAGATCAAGCAGAAGAAACGTGGACAGCAAAACTGCTTCTAGGTAGGTCCTCGTAAAAGTAAGGTGAGAAAAACACTGGCCTGGCAGCGGTGGGATTCGAACCCACGCCTCCGAAGAGACTGGAGCCTAAATCCAGCGCCTTAGACCGCTCGGCCACGCTACCTGCGTGAAAACATAGGCCCCCCGTTATCCTCCTAAGAGAGTAGAAAGGCGGAAATTGAGAAGATAATATTAAATTGATCTTTTTCCATGTTCTTCAAATTAGGACTGGGGAATCATCGAAACCCTGGGCCGCGTGGAAAAAAATAAAAAAGTAAACCAGAGAAAACAAACATACAGAAATTTATAACAAAACAAATTTATTTGCTGGGGCCACATCAGGGAGTGCAGTGCGCCTGAGCCGGAAGCACTCCCCAAGCGGGCAGCCGGAGCTTTGCACTCTCGCTCGCTCTTTGTTCGCTCTCCCTCCGTTTCTCGCTTCCTTGGGCGCCCTCACTCCCACCTGGCTCACGTGCTTTGCGCAGGCTACCTCTCATTCTCACCGGCCTCCGAGAGCCTAACCTCGCGCTCCTGGCACGCTTCGCCCGATTTCCACCTACCCGGTCTTTCCAATGCTAGGACCCGTAAGCTGCAAGACGCCACCACCCACCAGGTGGCTCTGTGGCGCAATGGATAGCGCATTGGACTTCTAGAGACGATTAAGCTGAGCGATTCAAAGGTTGTGGGTTCGAATCCCACCAGAGTCGGTTTTATTTATTTATTTTTCCCGGCTTTTTAAAAATACTTCATCCCTCCTTTACACTATCTCTGTGCTTCCCACTTGGTTTCAGACCTAACTTTAGTCTCCGCTATGCTCTCTTTACTTACCTGTCTGCCCCGAGGCTTGGACCTTGGAGAGCAGGACTAGGGGTAGGAGACAGAAGGGAAGGGAAAATGGGCTTGGACGCCGAGATAAAGGCAGGCCCCTGGCTCCGGGACACACGGGGATTTAATAACCACTTTATTCCATGCACTAGGGACTTGGGAAAGGACTGGGACTGAGCTGGGCCAGAGCGGGTACAATCCTAGTCGCAAGGGAGATGGGGTCAGGGAAAAGGGACAGGAACCAGGGAATATATATTTATATAGACACTCTAATATAGACCACATCTCACAGCGCGCTGAGCCCGCGCGCCCGCCGCCCTCCCCAGCACCTCGCCCGGACGCCCGGATCCCTCTGCTGCCCTCGGGCTGGAGTCTCTACTCCACTCCCAGCCCCTGCCCCCGCCCCCACCCCCCCCAGAGCTCAGGGCCAAGGTCTCCAGAAAGCGGGTGGCGGGAACAGCGGGGCCTTGGGCGCCCCGGCTTGTCTGTAAGGCGGCGGCGGCGGCGGCGGCAGCAGTCCAGTGAGGGGCGCCGGCGCGCCAGAATCCCAGGCGCTAGGGGAGCAGAGGGATGGGGACCACGCGCAGCGCGGGCTAGGGGGGCCCTGCTGCGCTGGGGGGCGCTGGTGCAGCGCGGGGCCAAGGGCTGGTGCGGCGGGGTCCAGTGGTGGACGCGACACTGGGGGCCTCGGATCTACCGCCTCTGGCCGGGGCGGTTTGGGGCGCAGGTATCCGTGCAGCGCGGAGAAGAGCTGGGCGCGGGCGGCCGGACTGGCGTCGTGCGCGAAGGCCGCCAAGCGGAGCAGGCATTCGCGGAAGCCGGACAAGTAGCAGCTGGCGAGCGCCTCGGCGTCCTGGGCTGGGGACCGGGGAACCCCTGGAGCCGCGGCGGCGGATGCGGCCAGCGGGCAGACAGATGGGCAGGGCAGGGACCCAGCAGGGGTGAGGGAAGGGGCAGGGCGCAGAGATACCGAGGTCGGACGGGCGCACAGAGACCGGAAGCCAGATGGATGGAGAGAGAGGAAAAATGAGGGAGACACAGACAGACACGCGCGGGTATTATTAACCTCGCCTCGGAGCACAGCCTGCCACTCCCAAGCCCACCGTCCACCACAGGGCTCCCCCAGCTTCCCAGCCGAGCCTCCAGGGTCACCCCACCCTCCGCTGCCCCACCCCCGCTCTGTACCCGGGGGCTCCACCCGGCTTCGCTCCCTCAGGTAGCCCACGGCGAACTCCAGTATCTCCGCTTTCTCCAGTTTCGGGTTCCGGAGGTTCTGCAGACGGGAGGGGAGGGCACAGAGACAGAAAAGGGTGGGGAGAGAGGGGGAAAGTGGCAGGGGGAAGAAGGGAGAAGCGGATACGGGAGCTGGCAGTGCCCCCAGAACGCGCGACCGGATGTGGAGTGAGAGGACCAAGAACGGTCCTGTCCCACCCTGAGATGAAACTGTCCGAGCCAAGGCCCTGGAACCAGTACCCAGTGCGTGAGGAGGGGGCTGGAAACGGTACCCAGGGAGTGAACACCACCAGCCCGGCAAGGATGAAGCTGGCTGATCTGGGGGTGCAGGGAGGGGAAGGGCACGGTTAGAGAGGCAACCGGGTGACGGACTCACCCTGGGAGCGAAATTTACAGAACTGGACGGGAAACTCACAGACCCGGCGTTCTGAGCACGCGAGGGAGTCTGGAATGGGATCCCGAGGACCCGGCTCGGATCAGAGACACCTTGGGGCCAGGGTTGCCCCTCCAACCTCTGTCCCTACCCAGCGGGAAGCCCTGGGACGCAGGAATCGGATGGCTGGGGATCTGGACCTAGCGGAGGGACTGACCTGGTCCCGGGTCCGCTCCAGCAGCAGCAGCCGTAACTCTTCCAGGCTGCGGTTGATGCGGTCCCGGCGCCGCTTCTCCACTAGCGGCTTCAGCATCTACGACCAGCGGGAAAGGGAGAGCGGGCCGACCGGACCGAGACTCAGCGCCGCCGCGCCGCGTCCGGATCCCGCCGCTGGGAGAGCCTCCTTCCACTTTCCCGGGACCCCGGTTGCCTAGGGCCGGGCCCGCTCCAGCCCTCTCCGCTCCCCCTCCCACCCTTTCTGGAGCTCGCCTCCTCTCTCTCCCGGGTCTTCTGTATTCTCACTGAGTCTCGTCCTCCCTCCTCCCCATTCTGTGTCTCTCCTCTTTTCTCTCTACGTCTCCGTCTCGTGCAGTCTCTGTCTCAGTGGAGAACTCTGGGACCCTCTTTGTGCCCAGGCAATGGGCTGCACGGTGCGGGGCTCAGAGCGGGCGGCCCTGAGTGTAGAAAGGGAGACACCTAGCGCGACCGCTCCCCATCTTCTCCCTCAAACCGGTCGAGGCTGTCCTCCTTCTTCACTGCTTTTCCTGAAATCTCCCATCGGGTCTCGGAGCTCCGGAACCCATCCCCAAGGCCTTCTGTAAAGACTACTTTGGGCCAGCTCTGGCTCACAGCCAAAGTGGAGCTAGACCCCTGCTCTTTTTTCCTTTCCTTTTCTTTTTCTTTTCCCCTCTCCCGACCCCTCCTCCTTCCTTGGCGCTCCCTGTGGCTTATCTCACTGAAATTCTGGTCCCCCTTCCCCCACGCCCCCTCAAGGTGCCGCATTACCCAGGTCGCTAGACCTCTGCTTCTGCCGCTCTCGCTGGTCCCGCTCTGACCCTGTCCCTGTCTTCATCAAACTTTGCGGCTTCCTCTCCAGCGCCTGGCTCCTTGGATCCTCCCCACCCCGGGCATCTCTCCCCTTTCAGCCCTGCGACCTCCGCTTCACCCTTGATCCGCGGTGTCAGGGCCCAAGTTCCCAGGCCGGACCAAGGACCTCAGCTCCCTCCCCTCCCGCCTCTCACCTTGGGGCCGTCCCTACTCTCAGCTCTATCCCGGGTGACCATTGCTCCTCCGGACCCTGGCGCGGACCGGGTCCCCACTAGCCTTGGTCCTTATATCCCGCCGCGCGGGGGTAGGAGGGATGGGCCACGGCTCCGCCCCCTTTGGCCGGCACCTGGATCCTGCGGGGCCAGGACCCCCGCACAAGGCTCCCGGAAAGGCGAGCAGTTGAAGGGGGAGGGGAGGAGAGGAATTGGCCTGAGAGTGTGGGAAATGAGGCCCAGATACTGAGGCACTGGCTGGTTTAAGGACCATAAGGCTGTATAATGAGGCGGGACACAGCTGAAGGGAGGAGGCTATTATGGGGAAATGGAGTTTCAGTGTTTTGGGACAGAACTCAGAGGTGGAATTCCGAGCTTTTCTAGAACTGCAGTTTCTTGGAGGTTCACTGTACCCCTACTAACACGGACATAAAATTAGCACCCTCCAGCCTCTAGAATGAATACTGTAAACTGTTACCCAAATTCTCCTCCTGCTCGATATAGGGGATAACTGTGCAACCCAAGGGTGCTGGCCTGATTCAAGTGCGGCTCTACCTGGTGGTGGAAGAGGCACACTGTTAATTTCCCCATTATCTGCGTGCTGGCTGTAAGAAACGCAGAGGAGGTCCAGCTTATTCCTGCAGATCTGGGGAAGGTGATGTGTCATCAAGCCGCTACTATAAAAGCAAAGGGAGTAGGTAACTCGGGGAAAAGGATTTTTGGAAGATGACTAAACTAAGAGAGATCAAGGGGCGCTTCAAGGAAGAAGGACCAAATTCTTTAAACCCTGAGTCAGAGTAGAAAGATCTTTTCACTTACAAGTATTCGGTTCAAAACTTAACTCCGGGACGTGGCTAATAGGAAGCCTCACTCATGGGTGCCCAAGTCGCTTGCGTTTGAAGGCCCTTCCCAACTGTAGGCGAACAGGGAGCAGAAAATTTTCCTAAAGGGATCAAAGAGGGGACCAAAACAGGGATCAAGACCCACCTCAGTCCAAGAGTATGCCCCGCTGCAGAAGGATGCGTGAACACGTGAAGACTTCTGGAGGAAGAGCCTGAGGAGATAAAGCGGAAATTTTATGTGACAAAAAAGAGTGCCACGGTGAAGGATACAGAATGACAGTGCTACGAAACAAGAGAGAAGATAGCTGTGGAGTCAGGACAAGTAGGGCTTCTTCCAAGCCTTTCCTGTGTCCCCTCCACACTTTGGGATTTTTTCCGCAAAGAAGGGGTGGGGGGAACTGCCTTGCCAAAACCCAAACCTGGTGGGCCCCCGATCTTGAGGAGGGGGTTCCCATTTGGGGTCAGAGCCCCCAGCACAGCCCGCCTCCCCTACCTCCGCCAAATGGGAGGGCAGATGTGTGGCCTCAGAGGCCCCCGCTGCCCCCCTCCTTGGGAACCTGGGCTCGGGTTGAGTTTTTCTCACCTGCACGCGAGGCTCGGGGGCCTGGGCTGTTCACACCCGGGTGTGGGGCCGCCCCTGGCCATATGGAGTGGCTTTATGGCCGGGTGGCCGGATCCAGGCTAGAGGAAGAATGACCTGGAGCTCCACCCATGTGAACCTTTGTGGGCTATCTCTTTGCGGAGTTTGCAGCTCCGGCATCTGCCACACCCTTTAGCCTCTCCCACCTACAAAGGTATACATAAATGAACCTCCTTCAACACTTGCATTGGTGGTTCAGTGGTAGAATTCTCGCCTGCCACGCGGGAGGCCCGGGTTCGATTCCCGGCCAATGCAGCTCTCCTTTTTCTTTCCTTATTTAAACAGGAAAAAATTCATTTAATCAGACTTCTGATATGGCATATTTGTTTCAACATTTCTACATAGTGGTAGGAAATATATAGCCCTTTGACTATTTCAAAATTGGAAGCTTCAGATCTAGATTTCTTAGGTCCTCACATGCCCCTCCTCCCAGCCTGACGGGTCTTGCACCCTCCACGGTCCCCCTTCCAGCCCTGGCCTGCACCTCCACAGGCGCGACCCTGAGAAAAGACACGCCACTCTGATCCTTGCCCCGGGGATCCTCTCGAGGCAGGGAGGGGACCTCTCCCCGCCCTCCATTTAAAGCCCTGGCTGTTTCCACCTCTCTTCCCTCTCATTTTCCGTTCTCTGAAGAGCACTTCCTTTTCCCAGGGACCTGGGCCTTTTTTGTCTCGCCATCCTTCGAGTCTCTGAAGGATTCTTGGTGACTCCCTCCCTCACATTCTTTCCAGGACTCCTAGCGACCGCCGCTCGGGGTCTCTGCTCTGAGTCTCGTAGTCTCTACAGCCTCCGCTTCTGCGCTCCAAGTCCGTCTCTCGAATCCCCTGTCTTGTTTCCCATCTTTTCGCCCGGGTGCCTCGGGGTCTCTCCGGCCTCTGTCGCCGCCCGGGACTCTGCGCTCCCACGCTCCTGCCCACCCCCGAGGAGCTCGCGCTCTCTCACCTCCGGGCGCCCGACACCTCCCCGCCCCGCCCCTTCCCGGCCGCTTTGATCCAGCACGCGTCGCGCCGGCGGGCGGGCGGGGGGCGCACGGCCACCTGCCGAGACCACTTGGGCGAGAGGCCTGGGGCGGCGCGGGTCCCACACTCGCTGCGCCGGCGCCCGCTCTCTTCCGGCGCGTTCCGCCCCTCTCCACGCCCCCTCCCCCCGCACTGCGGAGGCTGAGGTTGGCTCTCGGGCTCTTCTGTCCCTTGTTTCTGTCTCCTACTTCTTTCAGCCTGTTTGTTTCACCTGGGCCAGAGTCTAATCTCCGTCGGGAACTTGTCAGTGACAGGCCCTGCTCTCTTCTCTAAGCCGTGACAATGGGCCCAGCAGGAAATTGCAAAACAAATCTGGGCATCTATATGTCTGTGGGCGCAGCCGCTGTATTTATTCACTAAGTTGATATTTATTCAGTGCATCTAGTACGCTGAGTATTGTCAGGTGTAGAAGGCACATCCGGTTTGGGAGCTCCTGAAGCATGCATTACGCTGGGAAGACAGAAAATAATCAAGAAAACAGAAAATAATTACAAGATAATTTCAAATAGTTATAAGGCTGGAGTTCCACCCACATGAACCATTGCAGGCCATCCCTTCCCTGGCAGTGGGACAGCTTCGAGGAACAGGTGATAATGGGACCCAGTGTTGTCAAGGAGGAGTCCAGGTAGAAGAGACAGCAGGTTCAAAAACTAAGCCGTGAGATAAGAAAAAGCTTTCCTGGTGGGAGGTAAAGAGGGTCAAGGAATCTGGGCTAGAGACTTTGGGGGCTAGAAGATTCCCCCAAAGATTCCTCCAAAACCCAGATTCCTAGGTTTTGGAGTTAAAAAAAGGAGAAACCTATCACACAAGGCCACAGAGGCTCCTAAGCCATTTGAATTTCTATGTAAGTGCATTGGGAAGCCAGTGGGTCTCAGGAAAGCTGTATTCGCTGACTTCTGTCTCAAAGGTCACTTTAGAGCTAGGCACAGTGGTACCCAGTGTAGTCCCAGCTCCTCTAGAAGGATGAAACAAAAGGATTGTTTGAACCTAGAAGTTCAAGGTCATGGAGAGACCTCCCTCATCAACTAAAAATAAAAGTAGATGGATAACTTCAGTGTCCTTAGTCCACTGTTCTTCAGGAGAGCTTCAGCTTTCACAAACCCACAGGCACACACCTGCCCCCTCACTGTCGGAGAGGCACTTCTAAAGCTGTTTTCTGTAGCTGCACAGCATCTATCCGCCCTCACCGGAAGGGTCTTGGATATTCCTACCACCATCAAAGGTGCCATGAGTCATTTGAGAAGAATGAGGAGAAAGACATGAAATGCTCATGTTGAAAGGCCTGGGTTACAAGAGCAGGCTTTCAAATCAGAGCCCATTTGAGATGTGGAGCAAGAATTTCAAAGGCACACGCCAAATCACCAGGAAGATAATGAAGTTCAGGAACTCTTAACTGGGGGAGGTGTGGACAAAGGGTTCACAGGGCCAGGGTTCCTGTACATTTCATCAACATTTGCTACTTTAACCTCTAATCCTCCAGCTGTCTCTCCATTGTTCTCGCCCCGTGTGTTGGACATAAGGGTGCCGTTAGGAGGTGAGTTGGAAAGACAATGGATTCGCAGTTTCCTGGGATATATTTTCATGATTTGCAGTCATTTTCACATGACCTTACCTTAGCCTAGCTGCTTTGGGGAGGAGTGGTTTCCAGAGCACCACTGTCACTGTTTCCACTTGTGAGGGTACACAGCCAGACGCATGTGTGATAGACCATGTCCAGTGGCTCTTGGCACTGTAAGTACCTTGGTGGTAGAAGACAAGCAAGATTGAAATACAAAGAGCCAACAGATACTCTGTGGAAAGTATAACAGAGTTGGATAGGCAGTTAATACACGTAAGTTATTCTTCTAGACTTCGTGGCAATTGATCTCTTTTTAAAAATTTCTTATTTTGAGACAGGATCTTGCTAAATCTCTTAAGTTGTCCAGACTGAGCTTGAACTTATGATCCTCCTTCCCCAGCCTCCCAGACTGCTGGAATTACACATGTGTCCTACCACATCCAGCTTGTTTTAAAAATTATAATTATCTTATTTTTAGTACTGGGGATGGAACCCAGGAGCATATTACCACTGAGCTACATCCCCAGTCCTTTTTTTTTTTTTTTTTTTTTTTTGAGCCAGGGTCTTACTAAATTCCCTAGGCTGGGTTTAATTTGTGATCCTCCTACCTCAGTCTCCCAGAGAGCTGGGTCAACAGTTGTGCACCACTAACCCTGGTTTATTTGTCAGCTTTTAAAATTTGTAAATTGTTGTGTTCTTGTTTTACTCTAAATGATATTTTTTGTATTTTTTTAAATTGCAGAATCTTCAGGCCCTTACAACCTAGAGCTGCCCCCAGATGAGACTGATTGGACGGATTGAGTGATTTTCTCCAGTTCACTGCGGCAGTAGATGTGGCCTGTGAGAGTATACCAACCCTGTTATCAGTGGACTTGTGTTTGCCAGTGGCAGTAGAATTCTCCCTGCGGTTCATAATCTCTACATCAGTGACAGCCTATGCATGTGAGCTTCCCGGTTGTAACTGTGAGTTTAGTAGCCGAACAGTGCATTCCAGGCAGCTGGGCAGCTAGCCGCTTGCTGGCTTCCCCTCTCATCAGTGGACCACAATGGAGGTGGCCAGAGGGGAGTTCCTCCAAGAAAGAGGGGCATGAGGAATATAAAAGGTACAACTGGTGGAGTCTCAGCTTCCCCTCTCCCACTGACTTCTCTCCAGGCCTAGGTTCCAAGGCTTGCTTCCCCCCTTCAGGTCTTCAAAGGAAAGGGGGCTTCCATTCCTAGGACCCCCTGGGAAGGAGAGTTCCTGAAGAGTTGAATCCTGGGAGCTTGGAGGCTGGGAGGTAGGAAGTTCAGGCTCCCAGACCAAGGGAAGAAGCCTTCAGATCTCTAGGCCACAGGCAAGCTCCCAGGTCCTGCCTCCCTCTGCACTTTGATATTGAAACTGAAGAGAGGCAGAAACACAGACACAGGCAGGAGGAGAAGAGGCAACAAAAGCACTTGAGGAGCTGTGAGCACCCCAGAATCAAAAGACCCAGAAGCTGGACATTTAGTCTTGAGCACATATTTATAAGGTACATACTGTGAACTAGGCTCTGTTCTGTGCCTTCCAGAGGGACTTTACCAACCCCTGACAAAACAGGCAGCAGTCTCTGTCCTTACAGGTATACATGCCTCCTTGTAGAGGACACAGTCAATGTGTATTATACAAAGCATATCATTTGGTCAGGCACCATGACGCTTGCCTATAATCCTAGCTCTTCAGGAAACTGAGGCAGAAGAATCACAAGTTCACAGCCAGCACGGATAATTTAGCAAGACCCAATCTCAAAATAAAAAACAAAAAGAGTTCATGATATAACTCAGTGGTCAAATACCTTGGGTTCAATGCACAATACCATAAAAATTTAATTATTTAAAAATAACATCTAGGGGCCGGAGGGTTAGCTCAGTGGTTCCGGTGCCTGCCTCGCAAGCGCAAGGACCTGAGTTCGATCCCCGGTAACCACATACAATGCTGGGCGTGGAGACTCATGCCCACCAACAATCAACACCGCATACCACAATGCCGGACGTGGTGGCTCACGCCTGTCATCCCAGCACTCGGGAGGCAGAGACAGGAGGATTGCTGAGTTCGCGGCGGCTTGCCTGGGCTCCATAGTGAGCTCAGGGCCAGCCTGAACTACAAAGCGAGACCCTGTCTCAAAAAGCAAAAAAAAAAAAAAATAATAATAACATCTGGCAAGAGTGGGGCTATAGCTCAGGGGTGCACTTGTCTAGTAAGTGCAAGTCACTGAGTTCAGTTCCCCATACTAGAAAACAAAAAATTAAAAACAGAGACGGGAGTAGAAGTGAGAAGTGTCGTGCTGGATGGTCTGATTTTGGAGGGACTCGTGACAAGATGGAAGCTGAGAGGTGAGGGGGCAGGCTGGGGTCAAGCACACCAGCAGAAGGAACGGCTGCCACAAAGACCTCAAGGTGGCAGTGAGCCTGGCATGGCAAGAGAACAAGGAACAACCAGTAGGCTGGGGGAGAAGTACTCAGTGCAGGCATGGCAGAAGGTGGCATGGTGGGGCAGATCAGGAAGGACCTTCTGGCTATGGAAAGGACTCAACTTTGAGTGAGACGAGCAGTCAGGTAAATGTCCCTCTACTGCTATTTCAGTCTCATTTATTTTATTGGCAGAATTTTTATGTCATTTCAAACTTCCAGAAAAGCGGCAACAGTACACCCTTGTGTACTCTTCTCTGGAGTCCACTCAGTATCAGCATTTGCACCATTTACTTACCATTTCTTGCCTACTACTATATAGATATGAAATATTTACTGTCTAAACTATTTGGAGGTAAAATTGAAATGCAGGACCCTTTTGTTCTTTCATTTGGTTTCTCAAATTAGTCATGATGGCACATACCAGAGGTAGCCTGCTTGGGGCACATATTCAGGGAAAGGCCAGCCTGGACTACACAGTAAGACCCTATTTCAGAAAAAATCCAGACAAGGCTGGGCATGCCTGTAATCCCAGCACTTGGAGGGAGAGGGAGGAAGATTGCTGTGAATTCGAGGCTTGCCTGGGCTACATAGTGAGCTCAGGGCCAGCCTGAACTATAAAGCAAGACCTTGTCTTGAAAAGTCCAGAAAAGGCCAGGGACATAGCTCTGTGGTACAGAGCCTATTTGGCAAGTGTGAGGCACTGAACAAAAAAAAAAGTTGGTTTCTCTGATATTTCATCAACGTGAGATTCAAATTACTGAATGCATTTTTGGCAGGATCATCAACACAAGCGTTTTCTCAGTGCACCAGAAGATACATAGCAGTTCATCTCAAAGCTCAGATATTGTCCTCGTTCCCATGTTAAAATGGTATTCACCAGGTTTCTATGTAATGTGTATGTGTGTGTTTACAGTGCTAGGGATTGATCCCAAGGTCTTTACACTGATCTACAATCTGGAGCCCTATTTATTTATTTTTTCATTTATATATTTATTATTTTGAGACAGAAGCCTGGTAAATTGCTAAGTTTCCCAGGCTGAGTTCAAACTTGGGATCCTCTTGCCTCAGCCTGCAAGAGTGCTAGGACTGTAGGTGTGGGCCACCATACCCAGCTAGTAAAAATATGTAACTCATGCAAAGACACTCAGAGACTTTTTACTACTCATACTTCATCAAAAATTCACTCACTAGTTTGGAATCTCTTGCTGATTTCTAACTCTACCATTGCTTCTATAGTAGTTAGTTGGTAGTTTGCTATAAGAAGGAACTTTCCTTCCCAAATTTTATTTATTATTTTATATTAGTAAAATATTTGGATTAGAATTTATTCAGTGGTTTCTGAGATTTTGTTTTTGGGGGTTTGGTTTGTTGTTTCATTTTGTTTTGTTTTTTGAGACAGTCTTATGTGGTTTAGGCAAAGCTTGAACTTGCTAGATAGTCTAGGATGGCCTCGAATTCACAGAGATCTTCCTGCCTCACCCTCTTAGATGCTGAGATGACAGGTCTGTGTACCATCACACCTGGTTTATCCAATGTGCTATAATCCATTACAACCATCATTTGTTTTAATGTTCAACTCGTCCCAGACGTAGCCAGTGGAAGCCCTTTTGGTTGTAGTTCTTATCTGCTGATTTTGTTCGTTTGTGTGAGTGTGTTTGTGCTTGTTTCTGTTTCCAAATACTCTGCTCTTTGAGCACGTCTTTACAATCTGGTGGACAAAATATTCCAAGATAATCTGATAATTCTTTTTTTTTTTTTTTTGAGACAGGGTCTGGCTTTGTAGTTCAGGCTGGCCCTGAGCTCACTATGTAGCCCAGGCAAGCCTCCAACTCAGCAATCCTCCTGCCTCTGCCTCCTGAGTGCTGGGATTATAGGTTTGAGCCACCAAACCCAGCATTTGTGGTATGTAGTACTGATTGCTGATGGGCGTGAGTCACCATGCCCAGTATTGTGGTATTTGGTTACCGGGGTTGAACCAGGGATTTTGCTCCTGCTAGGCGGAGCTGGAACCACTGAGCTAAATCTCTGGCCCAATCTGATAATTCTTTATCCCGTCCTAGATTCAGCCTTTTCTTCAAGGAGCCCTGGTTCATTTTAGTAGAGAGTGGTATTTAGTAGGCTCACTCAATGACAGCGTTAGGAAATGTGTGTGTGCGTGTATGGTGTGGTGTGTATACATTTTATTATTTTTTTATTTTTTTGAGACAGAGCCTCGCTTTGTAGTTCAGTCTGGCCCTCAGCTCACTATGTAGCCCAGGCAAGCCTGGAACCCAGCAATCCTGTCTCTGCTTCCTGAGTGCTGGGATTACAGGCGTGAGCCACCACGCCTGGCACTGTGGTATGTGGTGTTGATTGCTGGTAGGCATGAGTCACCACGCCCAGCATTGTATGTGGTTACTGGGGATCGAACTCAGGACCTTGCGCTTGCAAGGCAGGCACCGGAACTAAATCTGAGCAAATCTCTGGCCCTGATATATATTTTATTTTTTGCACTATCAGGGATTGAACTCAGCCCCTTGAACTTCCAAGGTAGGTGTGGTACCACCTGAAGCCCTGGACCCGATATACATTTACTTACACACATTAAAACCATGAATTTATATTGACACACCCACTGGAAAATTTTGAACAGTGACAGAATCTGTGAAGGAAGAGTGGTTTACTTTTTTTTTTTTTTTTTAGACAGGATCTTGCTTTGTAGTTCAGACTGGCCCTGAGCTCACTATGTAGCCCAGGCAAGCTTCAAACTCAGCAATCCTCCTGCCTCTGCTTCCTGAGTGCTGAGATTACAGGTGTGAGCCACCACGCCTGGCAAGAATGTTTTACTTTCATTCATGTGATTTATGTGTTAATGTCCAAGGTATTAAGAGTAATATGGGCTAGCCACCCACTGAGAACCCCTCTTGGAAATCCAGGAGTTATTTTTTGCACTATCAGGGATTGAACTCAGCCCCTTGTACTTCCAAGGTAGGTGTGGTACCACCTGAATTTAATCCCTGGACCTGATATACATTTAGTACACACATTAAAACCATGAATTTATATTGACACACCCACTGGAAAATTTTGAACAATGACAGAATCTATGAAGGAAGAGTGGTTTACTTTTTTTTTTTTTTTTTTAGACAGGGTCTTGCTTTGTAGTTCAGACTGGCCCTGAGCTCTTATAATCCCTATTTCCCATAAAAACTTTCCTAAATTTTTTTAAAAAGTAGATTGTAAAACAACTGGGAAGGAGAATAGAAGCCAGAGCTTGGTGTACTGGCACACACCTGTAGTTCCAGTTCTCAGGAAGTTGAGCCAGAACGATTGTGAGCTCGAGGCCGGCCTGGATTACACTAGACCCTGTCTAAAAGGACAAAAGGAAGAAAAGAGGCCAAGACAAGAAGATTGCGAGTTCAAATCTAGCTGGGATAATTTAGTAATTCAGTGAGATGTCTCAAGGTAAAACAATAATAAGGCTGAGGATGTATCTCCATGCCACAGGGTAGGTTCAATCATAAGTGTGGGGGTGGGGTAGAAGCCAGGAAATAATTTAGCAAATATTGCTGTAATCTAAGGCTACAGCAGTGTACACAGGATGTAGGGATGACGATAGTGACAAATTTTTGACATTTTAAAAATAGATTGCTGATTTGATTCAATATTGACTGAAAAGAGAAGAATCAGAGACGACTCTAGAATTTTTAGTGCAATCACTTGAAGGAATGCATAGCTTTTCCATAGACTGTTATGTAGTCCAAGCCAACCTGGAGCTCAGAGGCTAGGTGCCTCGAATTTGTAGCCTCTTGTCTTAGTGTCCTGAGTGCTGGGATCACAGCCCCTCTCTTGGCTTTGAAGAGGGTGTTTGTAAGAGATGACAAGCATCTGACAACACAACTAGTGATCAGTGGTTTTAGCAATATGATGGGCATTTGGTAACCTTAATAAGGACAGTTTTTTTGGTATGAGGGTGCCTCAGTGGAGAGGCTTCCAGTATAAAATAACTCTAGCCTGTGTAGAGGGGAGCAGAGACATAGATGAATAGAAGGGTGTGTGAGGCCAAGTTAGGGTTTGGGTTTTTTGTTCGTTTCTTTTGAGCTTTTTGGGTTTTCTTGGGGGTGGTTGTTTGTTTGTTGTTTTTGAAATAGTCTTGTTAGGTAGCTGAAGCAATTCTCCTGCCTCAGCTTCCCAGTGCTGGGATTGTCCCACCATACCTGGCTCAAGGTAGTTTCTTTATGGGCTCTCTCTGCGATGATTCAGTACCACAGATGTGTAAGGAAGAAAAATTTGTTCAGCTCGTGGCTGTGGAGACTGGGATGTCTGAGGGAGAGGGTGTTGGGTTGTGCCCAGCATCTAAAAGGGATCTTTTCCGTGCAGCGCAATATGGCAGCAGCATCCAGGGATGAATAGCTAGCATGCTGGTCAGAGTCCTCCCATTAACCCGTTAGGGGTCCTCACTCATGACCTCATCTAATCCAAATTATCTCCAGTGGCTCCACTTTTGATAAGCATACAAATTTTGGGATGATGTTTAGGGAGACAAAGTTAAACCACAACAGCTCTTACGATCCTGTTTGTCCTTTTGTTTTTGTGTTTTGACACAGGGTCTCACTTTGTAGGGCAGAGGTTACAGCTGTACCCCACCACGTCTGACTTTTATTTGTTTTAAGTGGGAGAAATTACAGTGTGTCCAGGTTGATGGGGATAATCTAGTAGAGGAAAATGTGACGGTTTAGAAGAAAGAACAGTGTCTTGGAACGAAGTAGAGGACATGTGGGATCAGTGTGAGGTTGTTCAGTTTGGTGGAAAGGACCATCCACAATAGAGAGGAGGGAAACGAGTGTGGTCACAGCCTCAAGTAGTTGTGATTATGGGTGTTGGAAGGAAACTTTTTAGAATGCTTTATTTTCTCAGTGAAGTAGGAGGAAAACCTAAGGCAAGATGAAGAGGGGATACGTATTGTGCGCTGTTTTTAAAAAAGAATAAAATACTTGCATAAGACGGTGAGTGGGTTAGGGGAATGTAATATTGCAGAGCAGCCCCTAAAACCACCTGACTATGGTGGAGTTATGAATTGAAATTGTCAGTAAAAAGGCTTTGGCAGGTCAGCAAATTGACCGCCAAGAGGGCGCTGCCGATGTTGTGGTCGAGTTGAACTGATCATCACTATAAAATAAACTGGTGTTCGTTGTTTTTCTCTGTAGGGAGCAATAACCGTTGCCAAAACTACCAACGCTGTGAGCAGGATTCGAACCTGCGCGGGGAGACCCCATTGGATTTCGAGTCCAACGCCTTAACCACTCGGCCATCACAGCCGCGTACAGCTTCAGGCCTGCGCAACTATAGCTGCCTATCAATGTGCCCGCCTACTGTCAGACCCGCCTCCAGGGTTGAGACTATTCTGCGCGTGCGCGTGCGCCTTGCCAAAACCGCGGAGCTGAGACTTCCTTGCGTTTTTTTTTTTCGCCGAACCGCCGCAAAGCCCCTACAAAACAAGCCAGCTCCCGAGTCCAGGTTGCCTATGGCTTTGAGAAGTACGGCACGGTATGCTGAACCCCATCTTGAAACTAAAGTGAATCTCCGCAGCCCAATTCATACTAAAAGCACTGACATGGACAGGGAAAGGAGAGCTTGGCTGGGTAACAAGAGAAGAATCTAGTAAGATGTCCTTTCGGTGGCTTCTTTGTAGCAATAATTTACCCCTCTTAATAAACTTGTGAGGCACCGCTGGGATTCGAACCCAGGATCTCCTGTTTACTAGACAGGCGCTTTAACCAGCTAAGCCACGGCGCCGACAGAAAGAGCTCTCACATCAGAGGTAGATCAGCTGTTACTGTGCGCCAGGGAGCAAGAATAACCACCTAATTACTAAATAAAGCCTGCAAGGTCCTCAGTGATTTTGCCATCCCCATGTTCCCTGTTCCCTTTCAGATTCGGAGTGTCGAGGTTGATGCTGCCTTGCTTTCCTTCTCCAACATCTTCACCGGCCAACTCAAACGAACAGGTGCACTGTCCCTACGCCTTCGCTACCTACACTGACCCGCTGAGGGGTATCTCCTGCGCGGTGAGCAAGAAGCTAGAAGAGAATCTGACTGGCTCAGGCACTGCGGGTTTAGCGGGCCTTTCTCCCTGCTTCCCTGCCGGGTCACAGCTGGAGTTTGCCTGAGCCCTTTGCCCCTTCAGCAACAAGTTGCTGCCTCTCTCCTTCCAAGACAAACCCGGCTGAAGTAAGGGTAGAAGAGAGTTGGGTTTGAATTATTAGGTGTTGAATTAGCAGGCTGAGCAAGGCTTGTCGGCTCAAAGGGAAATAAAGAGCAGAAGAATGGGGCTTAGCGGGGGTGGGGGGGACTGCTCACCCCACTATCTTTCTGGAAGCAGGGATACTCCTTCCCTCACCCAAACCCCAAACACTTCATTCCACAAAGTCCTGGTGTTTTTTTTTTTCTTTTTGTATTAAAAAATAACAGACACAATATCAAAAACACAAATGCCATTGGTAGAGGGTAGAGCTGAGAACGCCTGGGTCCCACCTGAGGGGCAGCACCAGGGACTCCATGGTCCACCAACCTCCTCCACCCTGGAGCAGCTAGGGTTCAACCCCTGGACTCTGCTTCTGCCCAGGCTCCCCTCCTCCCATCTGGAAAAGAGGAGGAGAGCTAGCTGTCTCCTCCAATAAATAAGTGCAGCCCCAACCCCGGGGACCAGATTCAGGCTCAGCTGGGATTTGGAGAGACCACTTCAGCAGCGTATCAGCAACCTTCCCAGAGGCAAGGGTTCTGCACCTGGAGTGACAGAGGACACTCCTCTGGGCTGGGCTGAAAAGTTCCCTAGGAGGCCAAGAAGCAGCCCCTGGATTCTGGGCTGGTGATGGGGGTCCTGCCCCCTACAGTGGGAGAAGCTGGGGCAGTTTCCTATGGTTGGTCCAGCCACGTGAGTAGCAACACGGGAAGAGGAAGCCTCTCAAGGACTCCTGGAGGTGGGCCCCAAATGGAGTCTAGCTCGTGCCATTTTCTGCAGCAGGTAAGGCTGGGCCAGATGAGCTCCCACCTTGTTCTTCCTCCTCCATGGCTGAGTCCTGAGAGCCTGAGGCCTTGGCCTCAGCTTGGGCCCGGGGCTCCTCACCACCCTCACCCTCACCTCCACCCTCCTCCATGGGCTCCAGCCCCAGTCCATCCAGCTCTGAGAAGAGTGGGTGATCAGAGTGGCTGGGGTCTTGGGTGCTGCTACCACAGTCCACACAGGCCTGGGAGGGAGAAAGGGATGTAAGTGAGTCAGGTGGAGTCCTTCCTGCCCCACCTCTAGCCCCCACCCATCCCAACCACGCTTCCTAAAATGTACTTCCAAGAAACAAGTCAAATATGAAGCAAATGCAGATAGAAAAAAAAAAGAGTGGTTTCCTTCGATTCATGGAAAATAACTATTCCATAACAGTAGATCCATGTCACTAATACATCTGTCCAAATCCATAGAAGGTATAACTCCAAGAATGAGTCCTAATGTAATCTGTGGACATTAGGTGATTGTGGCAACGTAGGTTCATTAATTATTAATGTATGCACTACTTTAGTGATGGATACTGATACTGGAGGAAATCTATGCATACACATGGACTGAGGGAACAGGGGAAATATATGTAAAATCCTTACAGTTTTGTTTTTAATTTAAAATTGCAACTCAAACCGGGCGTGGTGGCCCACGCCTGTAATCCTAGCACTCAGGAGGCAGAGACAGGAAGATTGCTGAGTTCGAGGCTTGCCTGGGCTACATAGTGAGCTCAGGGCCAGCCTGAACTACAAAGCAAGACCCTATCTCAAAAAAATAATTGCAACTCAAAAAATGTCTTAAGGGCCAGAGGGTTAGCTCAGTGGTTCTGGCGCCTGCCTTGCAAGCGCAAAGTCCTGAGTTTGATCCCCGGTAACCACATACAATGTTGGGCATGGAGACTCATGCCCACCAGCAATCAATACCACATACCACAGTGCTGGGCGTGGTGGCTCACGCCTGTAATCCCAGCACTCGGGAGGCAGAGACAGGAGGATTGCTGAGTTCGTGGCGGCTTGCCTGGGCTACATAGTGAGCTCAGGGCCAGCCTGAACTACAAAGCGAGACCCTGTCTCAAAAAAAAAAAGCCAGGTGTGGTGGCACATGCCTGGTAACCCCAGGAGGCTGAGGCAGAAGGATCACTGTGAGTTGAAGGGTAGCCTGAACTACATAGGGAGACCCTGCCTCAAAAAAAAGAAAAAAACATAAGTCAAACAGATGCTCTTGGGGTCCAACAAGGTCAGAAAATGCTATATACCCTCTACCCAGACCTATGGAACAGTCACAGTGTACATTAGCATAGGCTGGGGCCAGAAAGTTCTGCAAAAACTCTTGCAGTTTAACACTACATAACTAAGCAGAAAACTTAGTGGGATTAATGTCCTTCAGAATTTGTGATCCACGGACACTGAGACCCAGCCCTTAGTCTCTGTCCCTTGAACCTGAACTCAGTTATTTCTTTGTCCCCTGTCCCAGACTTCTCACCATCACATCGAGGGCTTGAGGCAGCTGGCCCTTCCGGACCCAGGAGTGCACAGCACCCAGTTCCCGCCGCTGGTCCTCTGAGAACCTAGGCTGCTGCTTCTGCATGGCCCGGAGCCGTTCCCGGTCCTGCTTCAGCACAGAGGCCGTGTCTCTGTGTGAGAAAGGAGTAAAGGGCAGAAGCTGGGATCCAGAGCCAAAGCCAGGACCCACGGGGCTGACATTCTTCCCCTACCATTAGTGCCCACCCCCTAGGCATCCTGCTCTTCCCCTGAACCCAAGAAGGCATCTAAGACCAGGAAACCTGTGGCCTGGAAAGAGAGTACTCCAAAGGGCTGGGGGAAGGATGAGAATCTCCACTTCAGAGCCAGCAAGAAACAGGACCCCAAGTTAGCTGGCCAGCAAAGATAGGCCATTGCCCCTCCTACCTCTGACAGGGCAACAGGGTAGCCTCTGAACTTCTCACCTGGAGGGTACCTGGTAGGTCATCATGACATGCTGGTCAGCATTGGCCATGAGCAGCCAGATGGGATCCTGGAGCACATACTTGATGACCTGGTCCCCAGGCTCAGCCCTGGCCTGAACAGCCCCAGCCTCAGCCTCCGAAGAGTCAATGCTGCCAAAGTACTTGCTTGTATGACTGCTCTGACTGCTGCCTGTGGGGCAGGGGATAGGTAGGCTAATGCAACCAGGCCGTCAAACTGGCTACCCCAAAGCCTTACCAGGCCACCCTCAAAGGCACAGGAGCTCAGCAGGCTCAGCCAAGGTAGTGCCTGGTCCCCCACCACCCCAGTCACTATTCTACCCTGGGGCACTCACGAGTAATGCTGGCTGAGGTGCTGCCACCCTCATGGGAGCCTGAGCCAGACCCCGAGCCCAGGCCAGAGCCCAGGGAGCCAGAAGCTGCAGAGCCTGTGCCAGAGCGAGAGTCCTCCTGGAGCAGCAGCTCCAGCAGGTCACTGGAGCCAGAGAGCGCATCCTGATTAGAGGACTCAGTTACCTCCACCTAGAGAAAGGGAAGCAGAGGGAGTAGAACGGGGCGGGGGGTCAACACCTGGGCTCCCCTTCAACCACTTCCATGGGGGTGGGAGCACACCCAACCCAAGTGATTTCTGCTCCCCGCTCCATGACATGGGGCCAAGCCCAGAGAGGAGAGCTGACACGAGGAGAGAGATGACGCCCGACCCTCCCCAAGAGGCAGATGTGGTCTCAGAATTCTGTTACTGGGCTGTCCTCACCACCTGTCAGACAAGACTGTGCCTGCACAGAAAGGCAGCCCATTTCCACCTCGTTCAGAAATTCAGTTGGGGTCTCCAACCCCAGCACAATCTCCAGGAGGTGAGACACCAGCCCAAGAGACTCCAAGGCAGGAGTGGCCCCAGGTGGAAGAGGGCCAGGGGCTGAGGGGCTGACAGCAGGGGTACAGGGGTCAGCACTCACCAGTCTGGTCTCTGGCTCTGCAGCCTCCTCACTGGGAGGCGGGGGCCCAGCGCTGCTCCCAGGGCCCCCTGCGACAGCAGCCCCCTCAGTGCGGGAAGGCTCTTCCAGCTGCAGCAGATTGAGCTGGAGCGGAGAGCTGCATCTTGAATTGAACAGTGGGGAGTCTGGGCGGTGTGGCGGGCTGGGCGGCAGCGGCAACAGAGATGGTGAAGGTGAGTGGGAGGCTGGGGTAGGAGGCCCCTCCGCAGGGGCCTGGGGTACCCCATAGGGATAGTTGGATGGG
Organism: Thryonomys swinderianus; assembly: GCA_004025085.1. NCBI lineage: Eukaryota > Metazoa > Chordata > Mammalia > Rodentia > Thryonomyidae > Thryonomys > Thryonomys swinderianus. The sequence continues at coordinate 23,008 of PVIC010010111.1, forward strand.
GTGGGGAACAGATAGTTAGGTAGCACCAAGGCCACCACTGGGGTTACCAGGGGGGCAGAGAAGGTGGCAGGGGGCACAGAAGTGGGAGCAGGGGGAAGAGGTTGAGGGCCTCCTCGAGGGGAAAACACAGGAAGGGGGTAGGGCTGGACCACTGCTGGGAAGGGGGTAGTGGCTGGTGGGGGTGGCCAGGGGCCAGAGGGGGTTACAGGTGAGGGGTGGGAGACATAGCAGGGGGCTTCAGCCCGGGGGCCTTGATGGTGGCGGGAGCGCTTGGCTTTGGATCGGCAGTGGTGTCGGCGGCTGGGGGGCGTGGGGCCATGGTGGCAGCCTGTGGGGAGACACGAGGGTTAGTGTGGTCCTCAGCGTAAAGGTTAGTGCCCCTGCTACACCCATTACCCTGACAATTCTGACCAGGGAGATGGCAGGCAAAAAAGGCCCAGAGAGAGATACTCAGCCCACACAGAACAAGAGGTACTCGGAAGGTGACAGCACCTTCATGGAAGAATCACAGCAGTCAGGGACAGGGGGGTTTATTGAGAAAGGAACCAGAAAAGATTACACGAGGGGTCAAGACAGAGAGGTGCAAAAGACAGAGGTGCTGGCAGGTGGGAAGAGGCAAGATGGGTCTGGTGAACAGGAAGGTGGTTCTGGTCCATCTGCCAAAATCCTGCAGGCACTGTCAGCCTGGATACTTCTGCCAGTCAAGGCTGTGATCTGCCACACTTCCAGTGGAGTTAAGAGGTGGGCAGGAAAACATGGGCCCGAGTCCAGAGTTCTGTATCCACCTGTACATCTGTGCACAGCCTCCCTCAGGCAGCTGCAGGGGCTGTCTTCCTTTTCTCCTAGAGAGCCTAGCCCCATCCAGAGCTGGCCCCCAGCCTAGATAGATCTCTTCATCAGTGACAACTGAGTCTTAGGTGAGCATACTTCCTGCCCCTGCCCCCAGGCTAGGCCTGAAGTAGCTTACCTGGAACTGAGGCCTCTGCCTGGCTATCTCAGTGCCTATCAGGGCAGAGGCTAGCAAGGGACCTGGCCCTAGGCAGAGCCCTGGTAGTGAAAGCAGCACCAGTCTGAGTCCCCCAGAGCCGAAACATCTCTCTCAAGGTCTATCCCTGACAGTCTCACCCCAGACAGGGCAGAGAGCAGCTCAGGAAAGCCCCAGGGGGCTACCTCGCTCGCCAGGGGCCGATGGGGCAGTAGAAGAGCTGTCAAGTCCACGAAGCCTGCCAAGGTCTCGGAAGCGGCTGAGGAAGGCTTGCTCTTCCTTCTGTGTGTGCAGGGACAGCACAGCCTTGGTCAGGCCCACGGGACGGTAGGCATCTGGGGCTGGGTCAGGAGCTACGGTGGGGCTGGGAGCCGGGCTGGGGGCAGGGCCGAGGGCTAAACCAGGCAGGTCCTCCATCATGATGATGTCTGAGGAAGGTGAGATGGGGAGAGGTCATCAGAATCATCTCAGGAGTCAAGACATCCACACCACAACCCCCCTGCCAACAGCCCAGAACCCCTCCTCTGCTCCACAGCCAAGCCTGGGCCCCATGTCCATCTCTTCACCACCTTCCTGCTGAGGGCTAGGCCTGGACCCCCCTCTTATGCAAAGCTGTCCCATGAAAGAAACTACTTGGTCCCTTCCAGTAGCCAGTGCCCTGCCAGGAACCCCAGGGGTGACACCTTTACAGCTTTTGTTGGAAGGGACACCCACCCCCTTGCTCTTCCTACACACACTTTCAAGGTCAGTACCCAAAGACCCTTTTGGGGGACTTCAAGTTCTTTCCCTCTGGTCTTCTGTGATCAGCACCTCAGGGCTGAGCCCCCACCTTACCCCCCACTTTACAGTAAGAATACAGGAAAAGAGGGAGGAGCAAGAAGCAAAGACTGGCAGACAGAGAGCAGACAGCAAGCAGCAGTGGCCCCAAACTAAGAGGGAAGCTGCCTTCTCTCCACTCAGGGTTGGAGAAGGGAAAGGCTAGCAAGGGGGAGCTCTGGCTGAGAGACCAAGAGAGCCCAGGGTCTCTCCACGCCCATACCCGACTCCGGGGGCTTCTTGTCTCCCACATGGACGATGGTCGAGCTGAAGCTACACTGACTGGTGACAGACACCACACTCTCTGCCTTATTGGCCAGGGCGAGCGGGCTCAGGGTGCCTCCCACCACTGGCTCCTTCCGAGGATTGGCCCCCTCCCCAGACAGCACTGCCGATGGTGGATCTGTGCGGAGAGATGTCACTGGTTACCACCCCCACCCCACTGTGAGATCAGAAGAGGGGATCCCAAGTTAGAGGAGGAACTGACAGTAGGAAGGAGTTTAGAGATCATAAGGCAGGGGAGGGGGCAGGGCACTGCAAGGTGGGGGTCCCAAAGGCAGAAATGTAGAGACCCAGGGCCACTGGGTGGGTCAGGGCAGTGGGAGCAGGCATTCTCGGGATCTGTACCTTTCTTGGCCCCCACAGGGACTGGACCTGTCCTTTGCCTGTCATCATCAGAGGCTGAGGAAGCAGTACAGGAGGAAGAGGAGGCACACTTTCGCTTGGTGGTGCTGGGGATGTTGCAGCTTTCCAGGTACCTGATGACGAACGAAGCAGAGGGTGTAACCCCAGGACCCTGGGTGGGACACGGGCAGGGACGAGAGAGAAGGTGCCAGCTGGGCCTAACCTGAGGATGCTGTCCAGGCAGTTGATTTGCTGGTAGGAACAGCTGGAGGCTTCTTTCCTCTCAGCCTCCTCAGGGGCCAAGGTTAATGGGGCTTGGATGGGAGCAGGGGAAGCCTCCAGCTCTGGGTCTCGGGACTGTGTGGGAAGGGCCTTGGCCTTGAATGCTCCTGTAGCTGTGGGCAAGGTCAGAAAAAGATAAATAGGTTGGGGGTCAGGGTCAGGGGAGCCCCAATTCTCATTTCTCATATTGACAATACTGCCAACTCACCAGGGAGGCGAGACCGGGGTGGAGGCCGGGCCCGGGACTCAATGAAAAGCTGCTGTCCCTGGTGCTTCACCATGTGTACATCCTTACAGATCTGTTGGAAAGTCACCTGTGAGATACAGCAAAGCAACAGGTAGCGCTGGGACACCTGGCCAACGCTAGGAACCAAAGCCAGAATAAAATAAGAAGTACAAACAGGAGGGCCTAGAGCCCTAGGACAAGGAGGAAAAAGCAGGGCAGCGAAGGAGGAGGGGACAAGGAAAAGCTCTGGACTGGCAATTCTTCAGAGAACAGAAAAGTGAGAAATCAAAGGGGTAAAAAGGGAGGGTCACTCACTGGAGCGGGAGGCCCAGGCCCTTCAGCATCGCCCCCATTGCTATCACTAGAGGAGCCAGGGCTATGAAGAGGACCTGGGGACGCCACGGGGCCGACTCCACAAAGCCCAGTGGGACTTGAGCTGTGCACAGGCTGCAGCAGAAAAAAGCAGGGTTAGATACCCGCAACTGCTTCCCACTGTCTTTGTTACCCTCCAAGCCCCTCCCGTCAATTCCCAGCATCCACTTCTTACTTGCAACAGCAGCCGGTGGATCTGCTCCGAGAGCTCCTGGATGTCAGAGTCCAGGGACAGAGCTGGACTGGGGGCCGGGGGAGTAAACACATCCTCGTTCAGGGGTGCCCTGAAAAGTGGGCAAAGGTGAGTCCAGTCCTGCCCCAATCCCACCTTCCACCCCAACCCTGGTGCCAGTTGGGACTCTGGCCCACTTACGTGCGTACTTTGTGGCGGCCCAACACAAAGGCCACCTTGCGACTCCAGGGATGTACGAAGCCGGCCCAGCTGGTGTCCATGGTGACATACTCCCCATTGCGAGCACAGAAGCGAATAGGGGAATGGTCAAAGGGTTGGCCGGCCAGCTGGAGGACTGAAGGGAGTTGGAAATGAAGTAGGGACCCATGAACAGAGCTGAGCAAGGGAGAGGCCACCCCAGCAGACATCCCAGAGACTAAGGGGATGAAGAACAGAATGAGAGGAACTCACTCTTCTTATGGATGGCCAGCATGAGGGGCCGGTCCTCAGGATGCAGAAAGAGGAGCACTGGGGCCCCCAGGAGGTCCTGGGGCAGGTAGCCCAACAGCGGGGCAGCCCTGTGACAAGAGGAAAAGTCAGGCTGGCCAGAGCCTTGGCCCTGGCCACCCTCTCTGCTCCAGGTCCTGCCTTCACCTTTCATCCACATCCTGGAAGAGGCAGCTAGGTGTGTGCCGTGTGGTGAAGATCCTCTTGTCAGGGGGGATCCGGGGAGCTGAGGCACAGAACATGTGGCTGTTACATTTGTCCAGAACAGAACAACTCCTCAGCCCTCCTCCCTGCCTGGGGCCCCAGACTGGCTGGTAATTGTCACAGCTCAGCTCTCTCCTTTAAGACCCCAAAGAGGGTCTGGGCCATTTTTAGACCTCAAACCAGTAATAACACTAAGAACCACCAAGGTATTCTTCATCCTGCCCCAGCTCAAGGCTCTCATCCAACCCTAGCTCCAAGAGCAACTTAAACCCTCATCCTTATATCACCTCCCATTTCAAAACTCTGACTGGTGCTGCCCAAACTCACATTCTGCATCTCAGCTCCAGCCAACAGAGAAATCCTTCCTTCCACCCTATCCTCACCCCACATACCTGACCAGGCCCCTGACCTGCTCACCTTCATAACCCGAGTGGATGCGCTCTGCAATGAGCAAGCAGCACGGCTGTGCGGGGGCCCCATCCGAGACTCGGATCTTGGTCACATATGGGGTTAGCCGGAAGGGCTGGTACCGAGGCCCAGGATCCCGGTCAGGACCTCCTCTAGCAAGGCAGAAAGGAACATTAGAGCATTTCAGAGAGAAGACAGATATTCTCTAGCATCAGGTTTGTGGCCCACACACCAATACTTCAGGACAGGAAGAGGAGGGCCTCGTGCACCTACCTGATACGACAGAAGACAGACTTCTCTTGAGTGAAGTCCTTGAGGCCTGAGCCTGGGACAGATTAGGAAGGCAGTAAGCACGGGCCCCTGCCCATTCCATGGACCAAGAAGAGCCCAGCAATGGAAAGCTTGGGCCCCCTGACCCCTCACAACAGGAGCTTCATTGGGAATGCCCATCTCTCTTCACAAGCACTTGGACACCTCACCTGCAGAAGCCCCAGCGCCCCAGGTGGGCAGACGAGATGGAGCAGTGGAACCATAGAAAACACCCACATCCTGCGGAGCCAGGAGTTCTGAAAAGCGGGCACCCCGGAAGACGTCCCGCTTGCACCGCAGCAGGACACCTGCCTGCTCCGAAATGTAGACTATTCGGCCTGTCAGGAAGGAGACAGCCACGGAGAAGGTATCCTAACAGGAAGACAAGAACAAGGGCAGACTCAGGAGCTGTAGGAGTGGGGATGGGGAACATCGGGCAGGAGGGGCCAGACTCCAGCAGACCTGGTTACGAAGGGTGTACTCGGCTGTGACATGCTCCAGCTCCTCCAGGGTATAGGTGGACATATCCATGGCACAAGGCTCACCCTCCTCCAGGCTCCACTGCTGGTAGTAATCTTGGTTGGCTGAAGGGTAAAGATATGCATGCAGCATTCACTAAGGAGACTGACTCCCCCACAATAGCCCAGAAACTGCCCAGTCCCTCCCTCTCAGGGGCACCACTCACCCTGCACCTGCTTGACACAGGCCAGTGCATACTGTAGTGTGGCAAGGGTACCAGAGCGGCCCTTGCCCCGACGCTCTGGTGGCAGTCGAAGCTTGAGCTCCCGAAGTGCTGTCATGAGTTCCTTCTGAGTCCTTGCCCGGGCTGACTGTTCACTGCTGCAGGGCCAACAGGGAAGGAACAATAAAGACATTAGCTCCAGAGTGTGGTCCATACCCCAAACCTCTCCGCAGCCCTCACCCGACAAACCTGCAGCCACTGGTAGATGGGTTGTCGTGCTCTGAGCTGGCACTCAGGAGGCTGTAGGCAATGGAACTGCTGGGTGGGGACGGGCTCTGGGAGTTTGTGCTAGGGGAGAAGCAACAGCCCGTGATGAGTGAGGAACGGGTAACCAGTAGGTTGGGGCCTGTCACCTACCTCAGCTTGCTCCTAAGACCAGTCCTCAACTTGTAGCGCACATACGTACCTCTTGCTGCTCTCAGTGGTCTCCAACAAGGCAGAGTCCTTGCCATTGCCGGAAGAGGAGCTATGTGAACTTCGCTGGGATGCGCCCCTGGACTCATTCCCATTGGACTCGTTGCCGCTTGAGCCATTGCTGTTGGCATCCGTGTCATCAGCTAGGCTGGGGCCTGGGCAAGGCCGGTGTTGTGGGGGCCCAGGGGATGGGACCTCTCCAGGACAAAAGGGTTCTCCCGGCCTGGGGTCCCCTCCCCCATCAGCCCCTTCCAGGGGACCACTCATGTCTGGGCCATGTGAAGGAGAACAGAACAGAGAGGGTGGGGACGCCACCACGGACGGACAGAGGGGCTCTGAGGCCTGGCCAAGGAAGTGAGGTGGGATCTGTCTCTGAGGACTAAGGCTGATCACAGCCAGCACCTAGAACAGAAGGCCAGAAAAAGTGTTTGGAGAAAGCGTATCCATTTAACCCACAGCACCTGCTGTCTTCATTTAGACCCTCCCCTCTTTGCCCCCTGTTCCTGGGATCCAGGCTTGGGGCTTCCAATAGGGAGCTAAGGTAAGTTCTGTTCCTGTATTCGTTGAGGTGTTGCAGCGGGGAAAAGGAGCTTGCTCTCGGGCCTTCCCCACACACCCCCCCCCCCGCCAGCGTGGTGTGGGTAGGGGTAGCCTGAGCAATCAACTAGAACTATGGCCCTGGCCAAAGCCAGAACGTTTCGCATTCCCAGGTTCCCATAAGGCCCCCGCTAGGCTTGGGACTGCAAGACTGCAGAGTCGTTGGGTGACCGGATCGCCTCCTATATTTAGGATTCCAGGCTAATTTTATCCGGGGGCGGCGCCACCCCCGCTGCACATGCGCACCGACATGCGGGGGCCCCACCATGCGCTTCCGCCGCCGCCGAGGTCGCCAAGGAAACCGACGTCAGCTGCTGAGCTCAGCGGTTGCTGGAGGGACCCACAGAAGGATGGGAGGGGCGACCCCTCCCCCAATTCCCCCGCGCAAGTGGAGGAACAACCCACTTCCACATGGACAGGCTTGGCCCGGGTCACCCACCCCTGACAAAACCTAGGTCCCAGGACGACCTGGCGGCCGTATGAAGAGAGCCTATCTAGATACCAGGGGCTGGTCTTGGCCTTCCTAGGACGAAACACAACCGCCCTCCACCCCCGCCCCCAGCAGAAGCCCCTAGGCCTCGCTCTCACCTCGAACCCAGCCTTTCTAGTTAAGACAACACAATCTTTTCTTACTCTGGCCCCTGTCCACCTCCGGGCCACTAAAAGTGAAGCTGGCACCTGCCCTCGTCAAGAACCTAAGAATCCTCTCTCCTCAGTCTCTTACTTTACTAGCTCTCCTTCCCTGGGCATCCGAGCCTGGGGCAAGAGTCTCACAACAGCCATCATAAAGTTCTGCCTTTGCACCCCTCTCCAGCCACACCCCCATCTCTGAGCATTTTCGGAGCGCCAGGATAAAAAGGAAGGCTGTAGCCAACAGCAGGAACTAGCGCCGGGAACGGGATGTTCCTGCTCGAAGCGGGCTGACATCACGGCCGGCGCAGGGCCAGGAACGAGAGGGGGTGGGGCGGGGGACGAGGAGCGCCAAAGCCTGAAGAAGTCTTGCTGCCAGGGCAAACCTGGAAACCCCTGAGTGTCGAGAAAGGGGACAAGAGGCAGGCCCGTGTGGGGTCTGTTGTGGGGCCAGGATGGGTAGGGCCGGGGAGGAAAGCTGTAGGTAAAGTGAGCAGGTCAGGAGAGAGGACTCCGGTACAGCGTAGTGAGGAACAGTGAGGTCCCTAGGGCCAGAAAGGGGTGGACAGCAACAAGAAAGACGGATTACTGTTGTGCTATCTGAGCGCCTGGGCTGAAAGTGACTTATCAGATTGGAAGTGGCTTGGGGACGAAGACTGGCTATAGGGTGGCAACGGAGATGCCTACCTGGCCGCGCGAGCACCCTCCAGCCGCCTGCCGGATCCCGTTCCAGTCCGCAGCCGAGTAGAAGCTCAGCGAGGCGGGGAGGCGGGTTGCATAATGCCAGGCGCTGCCCCTCATTGGCCTCCTGCCCGCAGAGCCGTAGGCCCCACCCCCTACTGGCTGGGGATCACTCCCTGGCGCCTGATTGGCTACTGGCCCTCACTGAGGTCAGGGCTGTGTCACACACACTGGCGCACGTGGACCTGGGTGCTGGCACTGGGCTGAAGGGCTGCAGACACCACCCAATGGACACAGGACGCCTTGCACAGTGAATAATGGAAGGGAAGTGAGGGGAGGTAAGCCGGCCTCTTTGGGGAAAATATCCAGGCCACAGTGAGTGCTCAAGAAATGTCTACTTCCTGAGCGGACCAGCCTTGCAAAACAGGACAGCTTGTTCTATCTAGGGGTGGGGAAAAGGAAGGCAGACCTTGGGAGCTGCACCAACTCGATCAGATGGCTGGACTTTGTCAGGGGAGTGTGGAGTGGCGGCAAAACCCAGCTTGATCTACCCTGGGTTCCCGCCAGCCTTGTCATCATACACGATGAAGCTAAGCCGGTCCTCTGACACTTCAAATCCTGAAAGAAGGGTAACTGAGGGTCCACATGTGACTGGAGGGTGAGTGGGTGGAGGGAGAATACAGACAAAGGAAGGGGCAGCCAGGGCCAATGGAGTTTGTGAAGAGAAACAATGGCAGGTGTTTCCACAGCCAATCAGAGAATAGGTCTCCCTGCAGCCTACATGGTGACTAGTGCTTCTCTGCAAAGAATGCAGCCACCCACTCTTAGGGCTGCCCCAAAAGAAAGGGCCAGGAACCTGGGGCTACAGAGAGAAGAAGGGGGCAGCAAAGACAAAAGGCCAGATGGAACCTAGATACAAAAAGGGAAAGATTTGGGGGTCCCAGTTGGGACTTCATCTCTCAGTCACTGTACTCTCCAGTGCTCAGGACAGGAGCTCAACACATGGCAGGTGATTGATACAGATGACAAAATGATCGTTTTATGTGTAAAATGGATGAGTATGAAAGGTAAGGAAGGAGACTCTGAGTCGGGGAGGGGGCTAACAACTGTCATTTATTTAAAGAAGGGAAAAGCAGAGCACTGAGCCCTAAAAGAGAATGGAGGCTTGATGGAGGTGCCTGTTTGCATCCAGAACTGTTACACAGCTCCTTCACCCAAACTGTAATAAGTACAGCAGTTCCTCTCAGGGGTCCCGGGAACCATGGGTGGCAGGTGACGCAGCCCCAGGCAGCTGCTGACAAAGTCAAATGATGTTTTCTGCCCCTCACTATCACGTGGCCTAAGCTTCCTTAACAATGGTGTTTCCCCTGGCTGGGCAAGAAGGGCAGAGGGAAGGCTCTGTGGAAACGCTGGGACACAGAAAGTGTTATAAAATAACCCAGAAAAACCGAAGCAAGAAAACAAAGCAAAGGATATCGAGGCTGGATTCACAATCTCCTTGAAAACGATGCTGTCCTCCCCAACCCACGCCCATACACTACGGCTCTATCATTGTGTCATTTCCAGAACCTCTTCTCTAGGAACAGTTTTTCTCCTCCCCGGCTTTCCTGTGGGGATTCAGGTGTGATCTCTCCTGACCCAGGCAGTCCTTGTTCGCCCACCTCCACATCTGTCTTTCACATAGAAAAAAAGGGTCCTGCGCTCTAGCAGCCTCCGCCCACTCCTAAGGCCCAGGTCTTTCTGCCTCACGGTCCCCACAGTAACCAGGCTCTGCTGCCGTCAATGGAGGAGAGGAGGCGGGAGACAACGGTGACGTCAAAACAGAAGGAGGCGGGGCGAGGCAGCCGGGGAATGTGGGGCAGGGAGGTTGGAGAGGCAGCGGTTTGGGAGGCGGCCAGCCCTAGAGGGCGGCGGCCAGTGCACTTGGGAACATCGTGTTCTCTTGGCTGGTGGCCCAGGACATGCACTCAGTCTGGACGCCTCCCCCAACCTAACGACAGCCGTCTGTCCCAAGATCCTAAGCCAAAGATTCCTGGAGAGAAGATTAAGGGGTCCCTCCCCTGGGCCCCATCCCTGGCTCTCTTTTCAGGACGCATTTGCCAGGCCTTCGACTCGTCCCTACAGATCCTGGCACGGTCTTCCCTGCTCCCAAAGTGTACACTGGTGCTGGCCCAGTACCAACGAGCCAGGGCGGGGAAGGTGGAGGCCCAGGTTCTGCGAAAAAACGCGCACCTTTGCTCCTCGCAGAGACCCCTTCAGAGCCTGAATCTCTCGTTACAGTTTGGGGAGGGGAGAGCGAGAAGGCAGCGTGAGAATGGTCTACGTAAGGGATGAGGAAACCAAACTGGGATAAAGCAAGTAGCCCAGCCTGGGATCTGGAGCCTCAGACAGGGATAGAGGGGAGGAATGAGGGAGTTTGGGCTGGTGCCTACAGACCAAAGGAAACATCAAGAGGGAACTGGGGAACCATCAATACTTGCAGGAAAATACATCAATGTGAGAACAGTTCCTAGCCGCAGTACATAAATGTCTCACCCTGTCATTCTTGTTCGGTCACCTTACAGCCATTTTAAGCTATATTTTAAAAAGTACACATGATCCAGCATTGCGTTAAGCACTTAGCACACATTAATTTTATTTACTCCCCAGAATAATCCTGCCAGAGAGATATTATTTTCCCTATTCCATGGAGGACAACTAAGGGTTGTCTGAATTTACCTGAATTGTCTGCCTCATAACAAATGGGACCCAATGTTCATATCTGAGTTCTAATGATGGCTCGTCTTCAGCTTCATACCCCTTCAGGAACCTGTGAGTTGTTACCCAGCCTCTAACATGCATTCCAGAACTGACAAGCCTGGCCCTCCAAAATATCCAGCTGATAATAAGTTTGATGCCTGGAACACAGATTCCATCCAAACTCTCCCCCTTCGGCTGATTTTGAGACTCCCTGTACTCCTCGTCCACTCATAGCCCATTGCCTGATGCTCATAAAGTCCTTGAGATCACCCTAGTAGACCCCAGCCCCAGTAATTTCCTACAAACATCACTTCACTGTTCTATTTCATCCTTTTTTAACACAGGCCTGAATGTACAGACACCAGAGCACTCTCCTTCCTCCCCACCTCCAGCAGCTTAGGAAGAAGTGTGCTCAGCACAAACCCCTAACGCTATCCTCTTGTCAGAACCGGGAAATTGCTAACCCCTGTCTCTGAGGGCCAAATTATTCCCTTTACACATGAGAAAGACATCCAGAGCCGTGAGACTGGCTCTCCATCACCCAAATCAGCACACCACCATTTCTCAGATCCCACGCCAACACATTTGCACCCTCCCACCTGTCCCACCAGGGTCTCCCTCCAGCCTCAGATCCTCTGCCTCTTCCAAGTGCTTAAGGAACCTTCCTAAATCTCAGCCACGGACTGGCACACCCACCAGCTCCTCGCCAGGAGCAGGGGTTCCAGCTCCTTCAGGTCGCTGGGGCTTCTGAGAAACCCCCTTCCCAAGAGTCGAGTCCACCATAGGGTGGCAAACGATCACTAACTCAACTCTGCCCCTGTAGAGCTGAGTTTGCAGTCCTTTTCTCCCCAACCATCAGACCTCCCACCCTGACATTCATCCATTTGCAGGATCCCGTCACTCCATTAACACCCCTTCTGATTAACATTACACAACCCAGGGAAAATCCATATCCACTGCCTCTTAACTCTCTCCTCGCGGGGAACTTACCGCTCAGAGCGCAAGGAGAAACCCGATTTCTTCACGACTGTGACTACTGTAGCTACTCCTGACTCCTCCAGGTCCGCCTACAATCCGAGCTGTCACGCCCCCAAAGTTTATTGGTTTAGAGATGCCGACCCATGCCCCGCGCCGCGTGCAGTGGCTCAGCCCCCGCAAAGCTTCCATTGGCAACTCGGGTCTCAGTCATCTTCCCATTGGTCTGCATGACAACCGGTAGTGCTAGATCCACGTGAGGGAGGGGCCGCCCCGGTGCGTTGATTGGAAAACCTGCCCGGAAGCCACGCCTATGCCAAATTATGAAGTTCTTATTGGCTGTTAGGAACAAACCTCTACCCGGCCTAGTTCAGTGACGCAAATGGGTCCTACCCCCCAAGCTTTCTCATAGGCCGAGCGATCTCAGAGCTGTAGAGGACACGTGCCTCCGAACTCACGCGGCAACTTGTTTACCCAGAAGCTGGGGATTTTCCTTGACGACATTTACCCAAGACTGCTGAGCCTGCGCAGGCGCATCGAGTTTGACCTGCACGCAAGCGCAGAAGTTAGCGGCGACGGCCTAACGGGAGCACTAAAGATGTGAGAGTGAAGAGCACGTCTGGCCCTGGAGCTGTGGCCCTTGATTCCGCCCTACATCTTTGATGGTCTAGAGGCTTTGATGAGCCCAAGATGCTGTTAAGAGTGAAGCCATCTTTACGGCTTAGCTCCCGTGGAGTATGATGACACTACAGCTACCTCCTGTTTTCTGTGCCTCAAAGAAGTCAGCTCATTATCCATCCCCCCAAAATGACACTGAGGTCGAGGTTAAATAATCTGTCCGAATTGCCAGGCTAGTCAATAATGGGCTCACGTTTGAATCCCTACCCCGACACCAAACTAAAGGTGTTCCTGGATCCCATGGGAAGAATCCTTAAGTACCAAATTGAGTGTGATCATGATATAAAAAATGTACCAGTAAATAATTTTTTAAAAAAGAATCCTTAAGTCTACAGGGATTCAAAGGCAAAACACAAAGCCCTAGTATACCACGAGCTCTTGAAATAGGTGAAGTATAGTGTGCTTAATTACAAGAATTACCGTGCCCCTTAGGACTTGCTGATTCAGAACCTCCAAGGATGCAGCTGAAAATCTATTTTACAAAGCATCTCTGGCAGTTTTTAAGAGCCAGCAGGTTGGGGAAAAATTACTGTACTACTAAGATCTTTATTGCTACAGCCCTAAGGGGCCAAGCCTACAGCTCATCTAGCACCCCCTACTCATTGAAGTCCCTGGGGTCTGTGAATTAAGAAGCTGGAGGCTACAGGAGTTCAGGGTAGGATCCACAATTACATGACACAGAACTGCAAGGGTAGTACATCTAGTCAGCCTCATACCACAGCCAACTGGGTGACCCCCGAGCGGAATCTTTCAACAATTAACTAACTTCTCTAGACATTGGCATCGTGTTAGGAACAGAGACAAAGATGTTTCATATAAGTGGCCTTTGACTTCAGACCTAGGAGGAATGACCACAGGAGAGACTGCAACTTCCTGGAGTTAAATCTAGGAGAGACCAGGAGCATGCTCCACCCTAGAACAGGGAGGAAAGACTGGGAAACCCATACTGCAGGGTTCACCAAGGTTGGACGTGGGGGTCAGGACACTTCTCATGTACCAACTCGTGGTGCCACCCATGGCCACTTTGGAAATCACACTTTGCACTGCCCAAGGTCAGGGCCTCCAGCAAAACCCAGACCCTTTGTAACTATGTTTTCAACTTCCCTGTTAAATGTGAAAGCCCAATACCCTTCCCATCAATAAGAGAAAATGTTAGAAAAAACACCAGATGGTTACTCATTACACATTTATTGTACATTTTCACAATCTGGATGCGCCACAGAATTGGGGGTGTGGGAGTGAGGGAAGAGGGAAGGCAGGGGACACTGGGATAATATGGGGGGGTCAAGAACACAGCACCCCCACCCCCAGCATCTCTCCTACCCTTTCACACCACAATTTGGATCTCCCTGTTCCCCCTCCACACAGAAAACCTGGAGTGTGGGAGGAAGAGATTGGGGCCCCCTCCAGTGGCAGGTAAAGGGACTACATCCTCAGACCCCTAAAATTGTGCCATTTAAAGACATTAGACCTTTGCTCTATCACTGCATCTAATGCGGGGACAACTCGATCACACTCTCTGGGCTCAACAACCCTGGAGAGGGGCGAGAATCCCCATCATCAACCAAGTCCCAAGTCCCATACACACATTGGCAGTGACTAGTACCCCCATCCTGAGTACAGGGGGGCAGTCAGAGAAGCTGGGCAGTGATGGGGGCAACACCCCCCAAATTGGGGAGGAAGGTTTTCAGTTCAACCTCCAACCTCCAGCAGGGGTGAAGCCAGAGATTTCAGGCAGGAACTGGGGGGATTCTCTGCCCTGACCCACCCCTCCCCAAGGCAGTGATGACCCCCACACACACACACAAACTGGCAGCTTCCTCTCCCAAAAGAAATCAGATTGTGGCCAACCCCCAACTCTCCTGGTGGGAGGAGGAGGATCAGGCAGATGGAGGGAGACCCCACGGGAATGTCAATTAAGTGCCCCACATGAAAACTGGGGAGCAGGAATGTAGGGAAAGACCCCGAGTGGCAGAATTATTGGTCCATCACAGCACACTGAACTCCAAGACACTTACACACCAGCTGGGGGTAGGGAGAGGAGAGTACAAGAGGCTTGGAAAATGGGGTAGGAGAAGCAAACTGGACTAGAGGGGCTGGGAGGTGGCAATTCTGAAAACCAGAAGTCTGGTTCCCCAAAAGTCCAGGCTCCCCTCCACCTGCAAGTAGTGTCGTGCAAATGAAAAGTGTGATAGGAGGATCAACAGGAACTCCTCAGTAAAAAAGAAACAGGTTGAATGACAGAACTAAAAACATTTTTTCAAAAAGGATGTTGGTATGCAAATGTATGCTAATCGCTGGAAGCTCCCAAACCTTGGGAATCTTAGGACCAAGTAGGGCCAGTCTCAGTGCCTCCTGATGGACACAAAGATGCACCTAAGGAGGCCTGGACAGGTGTTTTCTGTTTTGGGGGGGTTGCATGGAGGGGAGGCATAGGGCATCAGTTAAAGGAAAGAGGAGAGGAGGGGGACTATTGCATAGCAGATGCAAATGAAGGGACTTGGGGCTGGTCAAGGGGGGGGAGGAAAGGAGGGAGGGAGAGATGACAGGAACCTCAGGAAGGGGTGTTAAGGACAACCAGAAAAATCTTCTAGTAATAAAACTACAAACAGACCAAATATATATAATATTATATATGTATAAATAACAGCTGGCTATTTACAGGGGGGCACACACACGGACACACACACACACACACGGATCCAGGGGAGGGGGTTGAAAGATATGGCTGAGAGGTGGAGGAACGGCTGGGGTTGGGGGAGAGGCCCTTCTCTAGGCAGGGCTGCCTCCTCAGGGATTTAAGTGCTGAAGTAAACTGTGGAGAGAGGGTAAGAGAGAGAAAGAGAGAGGGGGAGAAAAAGAGAAAGAAAGCAGTGTGTCAGGCCTGGCCCTATTCCAATCCTCCCCACTCCCCAACTGGCTGATGTCCCTTCCCCTCTGCCGGCCTCAGTTTCTCCATTCGTAAAACACAGGGCCTGGACAGATGAGTTCCTTCAATGGTATGGCATGGGCCAACCCCTCTTATAAAATTGCAAGTACTCAAATAGTGGGTAATTGGCTTCCTAGTCATATCTTGAGCCCCTAGTCCTTTTCTCTCATCTTCTATGCAATTCCAGGATTCCCAGACTGGGATCTTCAGCCCAAAGGCCCTTCAATAGTACACTGGGACCTACTAGGTTTCCTGTTTCCAAAATCTTAAAAGATGAATCAGAACTGCCATTAGCAGCTTTATGTATCTTGTTAAAAGTAAAAACTAGGTTAATGACCTTCAAAACCCAGAACTCATGGGAAAAAACCTCTCCAGAGAAAGGGCCCTGGCCACTCCTGCCCCCACTCACCAATGATGATGATGAGGATGATGGCGCAGATCACTCCCAAGATTATCATCATCTGCGGGTGAGAAAAAGGTCAGTAAAACAAAGCAAGACACCCTCACTGCCGTACTCCCTTGCCGTACTCCCCCCAGCCCCTACCTTTACCCTTACCTTGAGGTTTTTCCACCAGTATTTGCGCTTGAGCTTAGCTGCACTTGTTTCAAACTGGGAGGCCCCCGCCTGGAGTGCGTCAGCACGGTCATCCAGCTCTGAGAGCTTCTGGTCCCTCTCCAGGACCTTATCCACATTCACCCTCATAATGTCCACCACCTAGGGGAGGGGTATGAGGCGGGGTATGTGCTATGGCTCACCCCAACGGAGCACTTCTCCAAGATGTGCCCATTATGCCACATACAGAGCATATACCCTGATGCTGCCAGGCTAACATGCCAAGGACATACACAGAATAGGCCTAGAATACCTGGGGACATGCAAGGAGCACATAGCGGGGGCATGCTGGTAGGCCGACATCTCAAATATCACAGCAACACCCATCAGCTTCAGGCGACCTGTCCATCACCACAGTACACCTGCCCAGGCTGGCACCCGGGCTGGCACAGCTGATTTAACATCCCAGGACTCTTCTAAGCCCATGCTCACCACAGAGACAGGGATGGGGTAGGACATGTCTTTCACCCCAAACCCATAGACGTGAACTGTCATTACACTCAACCAGATTGGGGCCCATCCCTGTCCGCCACCCCCAAGGTCCTCCCCTAAGCTTGGACAGCCCTCACGCTCACCTCATCCACCTGGGCCTGGGTCTGCTGCAGTCTCCTGTTACTGGTGAGGTTTGGAGGGGGTGCAGGGGGGCCACCCTCCCCAGCCGGGGCGGCAGGGGGGGCGGTGGCAGCGGTAGCCGACCTGAGGAGCAGGAACTGATTAAGGTCTTGGGCCTGGAGCCTCCGACCCCGCGGCCAGGGCTCCGCCCATCCACCTGTCCATCCTTTCTCCCTCCAGTCCCTTTCGGAAAGGCGACACTATGTGAGCCCTGGTCACCCTCTGGCCCCGTTGCCGATGTGCTGCGTGACCTTGAGCGAGGCCCCCTTCCCCCTATGGGCCTCAGTTTCCCCGCACGGCAAATGAGAGCGACTACACAGACGCGGTCTAGGGTTCACCCGCACAGGAGAGCGGCCGTGGTGACAGGGGCGGGGCGGGCGGACGGACACTGGGTCCGCTCTTCTTCCGCGCGCAACCATCGTCTACGACGGCTAGCCCGGCATGCCGGGCTCCCCGGCCAGGCAGGCGCAGTCCGGGGCGCCAGCTGGACCCTGGCGCGGGGGATGTGAGGGGCGCGGGCGGGACTCCAGGACCAAGGGGGCGGTCGGTGCGGGGCTGCGAAGTGGGGCCAGCGGGTGGCCGACTCACATGGCGGAGGCAGCAGGCGGAGGACTCGGCTGCGGCAGTGATGGCGGCGGCGGCGGCGGCGGCGGCGGCGGCGGCGGCTTGCGCTAGCTCCGACTGGCGCTGGCTACCCGGGACGGGAAGATGGCGGCCGCACGTCACCCGCATCCGGGCTCTGCGGGAGGGGGCGGGGCGCGGCGGGCGCGGCGGGCGCGAGAGCGGGGCGACGCGGCGGGGCTACCCGCCTACAGCCCCGGGCCTAGTGCCGGCTCCACGGGAGACTCCAAGGCTGACTGCTGAGACTCCCCCAAACCCGCCACTGCCGCTGAGCCCTCTGTGACCACAACCAGTCCCAGCCACCCCATGCCTTCTGTCACTTCACCGCAGCTGAGGCTCACACCTCACCCCAACCACATCCTCCCCCATCAGTGAACTCAACCCCAGCAGCCCAAATGCTCGCCCGGATCCCGGGTCCCACCATCTGGTGACCCACCTTAGCACTTGGAATGGGCTGGGGATGGGAAATGAAGCCAGTGCAGGTCCTCTGGCAATGCAGATAGCTGGGACTCTACTCCTGGGAGGTGGAATAAGGTGGTGAGAATTGTCCTCACGCCCTCACCCTGCGAGGTGATGTCTCAAGGGAACCCCTAGGGAAAGATGAGGGACATAGAATATCCCCATATCCCCTTCCATCCCTGGTCTTTGACTCTGATCAAGTCCCAGGGGGTACTCCAGCTATGAAAACTACCTGTATTCACAGGTCAGACCAAGGGTTCTTGGTGGGCAAGCTGAAGAGCCCAGGGAGGAAGGCACAGGCTGCCAGCAGGAGTACTTCATGCGGGGCTACAGGGTAATCAGACTGGGATCAGCTGCCCTTGCATACATGACAGGGCTCAGCCTTCAAACTCAGGGGCTGGGCCAGGGCCAAAAGAGGACAGACAAGGCCGGAACCTATAGTTATTAGGTTATAGGTGCCATTTCACATGCCAGTTTGCCTCACAGATGTGACCTTAGACAGTTTCCATCTTTTCCCGAATACATATGTAAGTGTATGTAAGTACTAAATATGTATTTGTTAAATGGCATGATCTAGCTAGGCATGGTAGCAACATGCCTGTGGTCTCAGGATGCTGATGCAGGAGGATTATCACAAATTCAAGGCCTGCCTGCGCTACATAGTGAGGCCCTGTCTCAGTAAAGCTAAAATAGTAATAATAATAGATGGTACAATCTAGATGACAGAGTACAGTAGTAGATTATTCTAGGTCTGGTCCATCTCTTACTGTTTTCCATTTAGGTGCTTTAAAAGGACCCAGCCAGGGGCTGGAGATTTAGCTCAGTGGTTCTGTTGCCTGCCTTGCAAGTGCAAGGTCCTGAGTTCTGAGTTCGATCCGGTAACCACATACAATGCTGGGCGTGGTGACTCATGCCCACCAGCAATCAATACCACATACCACAGTGCCAGGCACGCCTGTAATCCTAGCACTCGGGAGGCAGAGGCAGGAGGATTACTGAGTTGGAGGCTTGCCTGGGCTACACAGTGAGCTCAGGGCCAGCGTGAACTACAAAGTGAGACCCTGTCTCAAAAAAAAGGACCCAGCCACAGAGCACAATCCCACCCAATTTCTCGGACAAGATGGGACCAGGAAACTATCAGCTGGAGGGGGGTAAAAGAGGCATGGGAGGGCTCACCTACATCCTCGAAAGTGGAGAGGGGCTTAATCTCTGAGACAGGTAGGAGCTGGCTTCTTAGCTTCCCACCCAGGCTCCCAGGGCCTCAGGGTGTGAGATCCTCCTCCACTGCAGTGCCCCACACCCCTCCAGGCAACCCAGAGATGGCTCTGTCACCAGAGGTGTCATTTCCCAGCTGTCTGGGGGAGGTGAGTGAGCAGGGAATGTGTGCTGGGTGTGGGGAATTCAGTTTGATCTAAGATAAAATGCTCTCAACTGCCTCCTCCTCCTCCTCCTCCTCCTCCTCCTAGGAGCAGCCCTCCCTGGTCCTCTTGTGTTGCCGACACAGACTTCTGGGCTGGCTTGCCTGTGTGAAAAGGAAAAGCAGCTTCCATGGGGTCTTGGATCACACAGTGGGGAGCTGGCTACTGCTTTTTGATTCATAAAACACTCTACTTTCTAGTCAGAGAATAGATGTTCAAAAGAAAGCCTCAGTGTCTGGATATAAGATCGGAAAAGGGGTAGGAGGTAGCATGAACTGAGTCTCCCCACCTGCCCCAACACTCAATTACATGGAACGTGGGAGGCTCAGCCCCATTTACATTTGGAAAGCCCAGGCCTTTGGGTGTGCCTGGGAAAGCTGGCACATTGCTGGCACAGTGAATCCTGGGGACTGCAACAGCACAGTAGAAATGAAGGCACAGAAGAGCCGTGGAGGTGGGGACCTAGGAGGATCCAGCTTAAAGAGGCCTCTCCCTGAAGAGCAGCCCCTCACATCCCACCTGGCTACGGTGCTAAAGAAACTCCAGATTTAGATCAGTGTTGGAGGCGGAAAAAAGGATGAGGTGTGACAACTGAGATTTCACCTGGCAATGAGTAAGAGAATGTTTTCTGAAAGCAGATAGAATAAGGACCCAAAATATAAGGGGAGCCGAACTGAAGAGAAGTACTGCATTGGTGTAACCTCGACAGTGGTTTCCAAGAGTTACTGCTTTGGGAACGGAGGCTGAACCAAGGCCCAAGGTTCATTTCCAACAGGCACCTCTGGGGTTCTGAGTCAGGTGACTGGAGAAGGCTGGCTTTGTTTTGCTCACTCCAGACAAGTGCTGGTTTAGAAGTTAGGACGGAAGGAGGCTGGGTCATTCCCCAACTGACTCATGGGCTTGCTCCATCCTCAGGAGTCAAAACTGACTAAACTAGTAATTAATTTCAAGGACCTTATGTGTCTCTCACTGCAGCTTGTAAAGACGTTCTAATTACTAGGATGAGACTAATTGTGCCTGAATGGGGGCTGGGAAGTGAAGTTCACAGCCAGCTAAAACCACCTGCTCAAATCTTGTGACCTCTGAGGAGCCCTGTCATTGAGAAGGCTCCCTGGGCTACCAGTAAGGCTTTGGGCTGCATGAGAAGGGGGAAAAGTGAAGGACCTCTGGTGTATCAAACGCTTTACCTGGATTGCCTGGAATGCTCACTTCTTTCTTTTCTTTGTTTAATTCTTTGTTTCTTTGTATGGGAGGGGTGTCTTTCCTCTTTCTTTTTTGTTTTGTTCTTTTGTGGGTTTTTTGTTTTTGTTTTTATTTTTTTATTTTATTTTATTTTTTGAGACAGGGTCTTGCTTTGTAGTTCAGGCTGGCCCTGAGCTCACTATGTAGCTCAGGCAAACCTGGAACTCAGGAATCCTCCTGTCTCTGCCTCCCGAGTGCTGGGATTACAGGCGTGAGCCACCACGCCCGGCTGTTTTTTGTTTTTTTGAGACAGGGTCTCACTTTGTAGTTCAGGCTGGCCCTGAGCTCACTATGTAGCCCAGGTTAACCTAGAACTCAGCAATCCTCCTGCGTGGTGCAATTACAGGCATGAGCCACCGTGCCTGGTACTGTTGTTTGTGATCTTTAGGATTGAACTCAGGACCATTGAGCTTGCTAGGCAGCTGCCAGAACCACTGAGCTAAATCTCCAGACCCTAGGTGTCTTTCATTTTTGGAGACTTTCCTCTAATATCTGCTAGTTCTTAGCCTTCTATTCATTTTACTAAAGAGCCACCCAAGGGAAGGAAAGGGTGTATGTATGTGTGCGCATGTGCAGAGGAACACTCATTTTCTTTTGACTTTTCTGTGGGAAATTGAAAGCCATTTCTTGGTGCCCAAGCGTCTGTTTAGCTAGAAGTCTCTTTTGTTCATTTGCTTTTGCAAGTGCTTTTTTGTTTGTGATTTGTTTTTTGTTTTTGTGGTACTAGGTATTGATTGAACTCAGGACCTTGCTCTTGCCAGGCAGGCAAAGCATCACTAAACTATATCCCCAACCAATTTAATTCTGTTTATATCCCCTTCCCCCCCCCC
>PVIC010010112.1:0-31832 GCA_004025085.1 Thryonomys swinderianus
TAGAGTTAACAGTTATAAACACTTCTCCATAAATTAGAAATGAAATGACAATCCCCCCTTTAAACTTCTGTGGGCAGGGAGAGAATTATGTGGTGCACGTGATTTTAAAATAATGACTCTGCCATGTAGATGTGTCCAACAGTAATCTGTTGACTCAAAGGAACTGCCCACACGGACTTTTAGAAATGTATACAGTGCCAGGGATCCAGCTCATGACCTTGTGCTTGTGAGGCAGGTGGTGGCACCACTGAGCTCCATCCCCAGCCCAGAACTTCTACAAATTGAGGAACATTGATCTTTAAAGTGAAGGGCAAAAGGGCCTATGGGTCTTACAGAGTGGTAGCAGGTACTTTCGTGGCACTTCTCTGGCAAAGAGACTCGACTGACTTTTGTGCTAGATCTTCCCTGGGCTGACTGACTGCAGTCTTCGGTCTGGGTTGGAACATCCTTGACCACGGAGTCACTGCGCCCAAGTACACAGTGCGATGCCTCAGCAGTGGCTGAACTAAATCAGTTCTACTCCAGGTGACACTAATCTGAAATGCATTTTAGCTCCAGAGTGCCCGCTGTGTCTGCCGGAGGCACCCTGTCACTGCACCTTGATCACAGATTCAATCTCCAGCTCTGCTTTCCTCCTTGCCTTTAAAAATATCTTGGTCCTAGGGCTGGGGATTTAGCTAAGTGTTACCGCACCAACATTGGATGCACAAGGGCCCGAGTTTGATGCCCGGTACTGAAAAAGTAATCAATCAATCAATCAATCTGGATCCTGAGAGCTCTCTTTGAAAAAGAAGTGATCTACTTACTAACCTCCCACTCAGTCCACTTCCCAAGAACTTAAACTCTGCTGAAAGGTGATCAGTTTTTGGAAAGTTTTTATCAAAGGACAATTTACAGTCAGAAACTGAGCATATATATTTCCAGTTCACTGCCTTTCAGCAACTTGAACAGAAGATGTAACCAGTGCCAGACAAGAACAGAGCATTTCCCACACCTTCAGAAGGATGACACGTTCAGCAAGTACTCCTTAAAATGTCTCATAAAATTTTAACTGAGTCTACCAGTTCTTCAGATCTATACAAAAAAGAAGAGAAATCTTATATCACTCACTATAGAGCCTAGGGCTCCAGCAAAGATTCTGACTTCTTAAAATAAAGGCAGCATGATGTCCAGTGTAGTATAGATCCCTCAGTTCTCAAGCTGCAGCTGGGTGCTGGTGCTGACTCCTGTCGTGCCTGTCCCAGCACTCAGGAGGCTGAGACAGGAGGCTGAGGCATGGCTCCTCTGATGATTAACTTTGGCTTGTAGAATCACTGACAGCTTTGTCATTCACCTTTTGATTTACCTTGTCTCCCTTTACTTAGGTGAAGGGTGTAGCCAGCTGCTTCCTTATTTCCCTTAGGCCTGTGGCTCACAGGAGCTGCTCGTTTGGTAGTAGACCCAGAGCACTTTGGATTCTCTTTTCAACTTGGCTTCAGCAACATCATGTTGAAAGCTTGAAATGGGTTATGGTGGGACAAGGAAAACACATCAAAACCGAGGGCTGTTTCCTGCAGCAGCGAAGTTGATAGACAATTATCCTCACACTACTGCCTTCATCAGTATTTCACCTCATAAAATCCTTGGATAGTTGATTGTGTGTGCTTGTTGGAATATCCAGATTAAGATAAAATGGGGGGGGGAGGAAATCTGTTTTGCACATGCTAATATAGTTGAGGGCAATCTTGAGGTCCATCCAGATCAACAAAATGGAGTTTCCTCCAGGAAAATATTGTCATCACCTGAAGTTGTATTATTGTCCCTGGAGTGGAGGCCTAGCACACTGAAGTCCAAGAGAAATTATTCTTCATGTTTCCGGGGTTTGTGACCCTTGAGAACTCCCAGACTGAACTGCGCTTTCCAGATCTTCCTCTATGAATTCTTCACTAGGGTTACAGCAATTTCTTCCTTGAACTGTTTCTTACTTTTCTCACTTCATTTATCATCATGTCTCAGCCTCCATTTCCTATTTCTGAATTTTTACCACCTCTTTGCTGCTCTTGAAAATCTCCGGGATCTTTAAAGAAAATAACCTGTTACAAAGCAATTTATGAAATTTGTTCTTTTCTCCCCCTCAAATATATCCCCCAACTCTTTGTGCAAGGGCTTGTGGCCCAGGGTAAATCTTTCTTAATTCCGTCAGCCCAGAGATCACCTGGCAACGCATCAGGCTGTGAAGCTTGGTTTTTCAGAACAGTGAAAGATTTTACTTCTCCCTCTATGGCTCTCCTGACTCGGGTAACAGGAGGTCCTGGGGATTGTTGTACTAGACTTTCTTTCCCTTGGGCTCCATTTGGGCCTTTTCTCCCAATTCGCACACTAATTCTGTGTGTGTGTGTGTGTCTGTGTGTGGTGTGCATACAGTTTTTTGGAAATATAGCTCTTGGAGAATTGCATTGGTTGCCAAGATTTTTATATTGTGAAAATAACCTAAAAATCGAGACTTCTAGCTTCTTTTGAAAAGTAAATTAATGCGGATATACTAGCCAGCAGCTGTACGAGGCAAATATCAGCTTGTATCCTTTGGCGAGTGATGTGACCTCCAGTTTCCTACACACACTCCTGCAGCTCCTTGTGCTCGTTTTTATGAGCTGTTGGACTCCTGAGGGCATCTGGGCGTGTGATTCCCCCTCCAGACTCTGAGCTAATAGGAAAACTTACCCGAGTGGCTGCAGCTTCTCCACTTACCTCCTCAGGCTTGCGCTTCTTAGGGTACGTGTTATAGATTTAAGTCACCTTCTGGTTGACACTGAAAATAAATTTCCCTCCAGTTCTTGAAAAATAGATTACAAGGGCATGCCTTATCCTTCATATGACATATAGAAAGACAACCTAATCATGTTTGAAAATGTCTAATTATGCACTTGAATTGATTTTTTGAATCACTAGTATACACAGATGCAAATGTGCCCTCTCTGGGCTGCACCCCGTTTTGGTCCTGTTTCAGGCTTCGTGGCAACCTCTTCTGTTACTATTCGCCTTTGTGCAATAGCACCTGCATTGTGTACACAAAGGGAAGGATGAAGAAAATAAATTTTTCTGAGTCAATAAACTCTCAGATTTTTACGTTAGCGAGACAATCTTTAAATGTTGGGCTTTTCTCCATCTACCTCTTTGCGATGGGCTTGCTGTTTATGCAGATAGGGAGGAGACTCCGCTGTGAATCAGGAGGTGAAGGCTAATAGCTGATGTGGTTTGAGCTCTTTATTTTACACAGTGGAGTTTGGTTATGAATGTTACCTTTCGGACCCAAGCTCATCTGCCTTCAAGATTCAGTTCTGTAGACGCGTACGTTGTACATTTGATACATGTACAGCTACAAATAGTGAGCTTCTTCATATAACAAAGAATCCCATCAAGCAGAGGATTGCTCTTGACTCCATTACTGACATTTAAATTGCTTTCTGCTGCCATTAGAGGGACAATTCTTCTGAGAAAAGTAATGTGTTGAAATGCAATGATAATAGTAATGATAGGAGCAAATGCTTCTAGCACTTACTCTTGGTTAGAACAAAATGTTCTAAATGCTTAAACACATTAACTCATTTTACCCGCAGAACAACCTAGGAGATAATTACTGTTATTATCTCCTGCTTCTTGGTGAGGAAATGAGGACAGAGAAATTGACTAACTTGTCCTGTTTCCCAGAGCTGACAGATAGGATTTGAACCCACATGGTCAAGCTCCAAATCTACTAATTATCATAGTTCTGGAGTAGAGTATCTGCTACATACCTAATTACAAAGCAGTTCTCATTGACTTTCGGAGTTGGACAAATTGTCTGATTATTTTTTCAAATTAGCCACTGTAAAGAGGCCACTAAAGGCAAGCTGTTGAAGATATTCGATCTATGTAATAATACCAGTTGTGTTTTGCTGTTGGAAGTCAGATTCTGTTTCATGTACCTCTTCTCATCTCCGACCCCTTTATCTCTCACTTCATAGACAGTGCCTTGGCTTTGTGTTTGGATTCAGACCTTAGCCTTTACCTGGACGTCTGGCCCTCTGTGAGCTGTCACCTGATGGCTGAGCACCACATCCTAATGCTTAGATGAACAATCCACTGGGGTATCCCGAGCCACTGCTCTGAAACTTCTGCATGTGTTTATGACATCAAGGCAAGGAGAAGACCTGGGACTTGAAGTATGTTCCATGCAAGTGTTTCTTTTCTCTGATAGATTTGTAATCTTGTTGTAAGTTATGCCCAATAGACAGTAAGTGCTTGTATTAATTTAACACACCTAGTGTAGTCCAGGCACTATGCCTATTTTCCATCATTGGTAAGGTGAAAGGAGTTGTCTAGTGCCTAATTTCTATTAAGAGAAAAGCAGGACACTTACCTGGTCTACTCTCCCTGGAGTGCTCCTTTCTACCACTGGGCTACATGGTTCTTCAGTAGGATTTAGTTGGAGGAGCCTGTTTAATTGAACACTTGAGTTTGAGGGAAATTATGGGACATGAACATAGAGAGAACAGTTAATTCCTGAGCTTGAAGGATATAGAATAATCCTGTGGACTGAAGAGCGGTGGGAAAAATTGTTTTTGAAGCATTCATCATATGCATAAACCCTAAACCATAAACCACATCACTTCATTCCAGGAAAAACTAAAGATTAGGGGTCAAATACTGAGCTTTAGAAGAAAGCCTTAGCTTAGTGTTGCTTAAAGAAAACTCATGAGGCTGCAGAGCAGGAGGATGGAAGAATATCAAGTGAGAATCTACTGGAATAGCGTTTCAATCAAGGCTGTGGCCACTGGAACACTGGGGCCACTGTAGTATGGCAATCTCCCCTTAGCCGCGTTTTCATTTGTCCACAGTTTGGGTTACACAGGAGCAACTGCAGACCAAAAATATGACATAGAAAATTCCAGAAGAAAACAGTTCATACATTCAGATTGCATCCTCAGAGTGCTGTAATGAAATCTTCATTATCATGCCTTGGGTGTGAATCATTCTTTTATCTGTCACACTCATTCTGTGAGCATAATTGGCTGTGTACCACTTGGTAGCCATCTTGTCTGTATCTGCATTGTGTATCTCCACTATTGTGTATTTCAAAGCTTGTGTTTGAGCAACTCTTATTTTACTGATGATAACCACAGGGCACAGGAGTGATACTGTTGGCAACTCAGCTATGCCAAAGAGAAACCATAAAGAACTTCCTTTATTGAAAAGTTGAGGGCTGGGGATTTAGCTCAGTGGTTCCAGCCCCTGCTTTGCGAGCTCAAGGTCCTGAGTTCAATCCTGATAACCCCATACCACAATGCCAGGCGTGATGACTCAAGCCCACCAGGAATCAGTACCACACCCCACAATGCCTGGTGTGGTGGCTCTTGCCTGTAATTCCAGCACTCAGGGGGCAGAGGCAGGAGGATTGCTGAGTTCAAGGCTACATAGTGAGCTCAGGGCCTATTTGTTAGTCTCTTGCTATGCCTAATTTATAAATTTAACTTTATGTAGGTCTGTATATCTAGGATTCAGCACTATGGTTGATTGCTGGCGCCTAATGGAGGCTGTTGGAGTGCATTTTCCACAGTGAAGGGGATTATTTCATTGCAGTGTTCTCAAATTCATTCAAACAAATTAATAAGAGAAAAAAGTCACAGGAGGGGAGGGATAAGATGCTGCAGCAGAGTAATCTTTTTCCTTCCCATGTTTGGGTTTGACCAGCAGAAGAGAAAAGAAACCTGTTTTTCTGGGACAAGATGTAAGGTCCTAAAATCCAGTGTCATAGAAATCTTATATTCTCGGTTACTAAGTAACCAGAGTGTGTCAATGATATTTCAAACCAAACATCAGCACTCTAGATTCTGAATCCCAGTATTTTCTCAATATGGCTGAGAATTTTCTGTTTGGCAAGTGGACCTGACCACCAGTATTCCCCTAGCCACCTGGCATAATTTCATAAAGTCAAGGTGTTGTGGAAAGAAACATTTTAAATATTAACAAAAGTGATAGATCAAGTCTAAAATGATCAGGAACTGGAGCATGGAAAGAAATCAGTTATTTAAAAAATAATCCCCATAGTTCATAAGGATATATTTTGTAATGCTTATTGATTTAGCAATTTTCTTCTGCCTCTTTTTCTGCCTCTTTCTCTTCCTCCTCCTCCTCTTCCTTTTCCTTCTTCTCGTAGATATCTTGTGATGTAGTTCATGCTGGGCTTGAACTCACTAAGTAGCCCAGGTTGGCTCCATGGAAACCTTCCTGCCTCAATGTCTCAAGCATTAGGACTACGGCCTTGTGCCACCATGCCCAGGTAGCACTTTGCAAAGGTAGTTTATTTTCTTGAAGGCTCGATAGT
Organism: Thryonomys swinderianus; assembly: GCA_004025085.1. Lineage (NCBI taxonomy): Eukaryota > Metazoa > Chordata > Mammalia > Rodentia > Thryonomyidae > Thryonomys > Thryonomys swinderianus. Next base: position 6,344 of record PVIC010010112.1, read on the forward strand.
ACTTACGCTTCTCCTATTGAGATCTATACAGGCCTTGAGGCCTGGCACTGTCACATCTTACCAGAGCAGAAAGACCAGTATTTGGGAGAGATTTTAGTTTAAAAACTTTTAATTAAATTCCTGGAAACAAAGGAAAGGCAAAACAATTTCATCATTTTTTTGTCAATGATGACCAGCTAATTGTTTTGTATGCTAATTGGGATTCAATAAGAGGGGAGAAATCAATGAGCTGAAGAGCTATCTCATGTAATCTAAGAAAACTATTTGAAAGTGTTTAAGGGCAAATATTCTTTTTTAAGCAAGAATGGTGAAACTTTATGAAATCAACATATGTTAGTGATCTCATGGGCATCTTCTGTCCCTACAGTAGAGGAAATGTCATATCCTGCGACAATGATAACCTCAAATACCATGTGTCAAACAGCAAATAATTTTCTCTTTCTCGCAGGTCCCTCTCTGTGGTGAACAAGCAATATCTCTTCCCTGGTGTCCGTCAGGCAATAGCCATGGCTGGCAGAGTTTCCGCCCCACTGCAGGGCATGGTTTCATTGAATTGTTTGACCTAAATTTGTCTCCATACATAGTCCGAAGACCAAATTGACCTCTGCACCTAGAAAACTGTAATTTCACTGGATGTCAAAGGAACTCATAACCTACTTTAAGTACACAGTTAGAACTGAATCTCAGCCAGCCACAGCAACTGAGCATCAGTCACTGGCTGCCACATGACTGGGGCATGTCTATATAACACACCATGCCTGTGCAATCCAGATGCCAATGGTAGCCAATCAGGTGTAGTCTAGATGCCAATGATGGCCAATGAGGTAGTTTCTGTATGCAACTTCCTTCTTCTCTCTGGCTATAGAAATAATCTGCGTGTTATCACATATTAAGCCCCAAAGCTTCACAGACCATTTTTCTGGTCTCTGCCATGGCTGTCAGTGAGGGACTATGTGTCACCTACAATGCCCTTGCAAGTCACAGGCACTTCAGTCACAGTCATTTCTTAAAACATGCCAGTAATGGAGTTAACTCCTGACAGAGTGCATTGCTCACAGTCTTCTTGGGCATAATCAGGGGGGTGGGGTGGGCTGCTACACTAAACTGCATAAAAACTACACCTTTAGCCATTCATTGGTTTATGGGCTTTTGAGCTGTTTCCAAGATTCAGCTATTGCAAACTGTGCTGCTATAAACATGGAGTGCACATGTCATTGCGCTACTATGTTTTAATTCTTTTGGGAAGATACCAAGAAGAAGAATAGCTAGGTCAACTGGGACCTCTAGTTTTAGTACTTTTGGGGGGGGGCAGTGTCTCAATTTGTAGTTCAGGCTGGCCCTGAGCTCACTGTGTAGCCCAGGCAGGCCTCGAATGCAGCAGTCCTCCTGCCTCTGCCTCCCGAGTGCTGGGATTACAGGCATGAGCCACCATGCCCAGCATTGTGGTACGTGATACTGATTGCAGGTGAGGGTGTATGTGGTTGTATGTGGTGACCAGGGATCAAACTCAGAACCTTGCACTTGCTAGGCAGGTGCTGGGACCACTGAGCTAAGTCTCTGGCCCAAGTTTTAGTTTTTTTTGAGGACTCTCCACATCGATTTCAACAATGGTTTCACCAGTCTACACTCCCACCACCACGGGCCCCCTCAGTATCTTTTTTGGTCGATTTCTTGACACCAGCTAATCTTTGTGGAGTGTCGTGGAATCTCAGCATTCCAACTTTCTTCCGGATTGCTGCCCAGTCCTAGAAACTTTTCTGTCCAAACTGTTAAATCACGTTTATCTTAGATGTTGTTTAATTGTTTTGAAACCTCATAACCATTTACCACTAGTGGGAATGGGGTGCTAAGGAAAGATTTCCAGAATGAGCGATTTGCCTTTAAACACGTGACATGGAAGCTGCTAACCTCTCTTTGTCTCCAACTCTGCTGGTCATCTGCTCACAAATACCTATGAGGAATGTTGAGAATTACATTCAGCTAACTGCTCAAAAGAGAGCACATTTGGGGATAATCCCAAGTCTCTTCAACATTTTTGCTAAAACTTAACATATGTTACTGGGTTGACAAGAATGCTTTGAAAATCACATAGGTTTCCAATTGCTTATCAGCCAGGGATTAAATGTATTTTAGAAGTCAGGATATTTTTTTGTTTAAAAAATTCATAAATTACACACGTTAAAGGCTTGGTGCTCCTGCTGGCACTATAGGGAAATTCGGAATTCTAAGACACGGAGCCTAAGGAAAGGTCTTCCGATGGAGACATGGCTCCAGGAAGAAGTGCAGTCTCAGCTCCTTCTCTGCCTTCTCCTTCTTAGCTATGAGGTTAAGTAGTTTTGCTCATTCATGGGGTCTCCAGACGATGTCCTGCCTGTCCACAGGCCCAAAGGCAATGGGAGCAGTTGTCCATGGACTGGAACCGCCAAACTGAGAGTCACAAAAACTTCCTTTGCCAGTTGATTCTATCAGGTGCTTTGTGACGATGACAGGAAGCCGACTGAAAGAGGTTATGTATTAACATTGCATGAAGACGATAAGGTCGGCACATAAAAGGAAGGTGAAGGTAACACTGAGTGGTACAAAAAGATACTGCTGCTCTTTCATCCACGTGTGACTCTTCCAGGTGGACCACGGGGTCTCGCTCCTTTGCACGGGAACCCAGCTGGGCTATTGCCTGCAAGCAAAGCCCGTTTTGAAGAGAACTTCACACTGAGCTGCTCATTTGCTTCTCTGCAGTTAAGACTTTATGTGGGATATAGAAACTGTCGCCCTTGGTTTATTCTAAAGAGAAACTGGTCCAGACACAAAAGTGTCATAAAACACATGCTTACATCTGCCAAATGCGAGCAGTGTGAGTTTGCTGCCCTCCTTCTGGGTGATCTCGTCTCCAGTTCAGAGGACAATGATAGAACTGAGGATGGAGAAAGTGCCAAGGAGTTAAGGCTGCTCAGGGCAGTTCTAGGTTGACAGAGAAATTGAGAGGAATGTACAGAGATTTCCCATAAACTCTTTCTTTTCTTTTCTTTTTTTTTTTTTTTGAGATAGGGTCTCACTTTGTAGTTCAGGTTGGCCTTGAGCGCATTATGTAGCCAAGGCAAGCCTCGAACTCACAGGAATCCGTCTGCCTCTGGCTCCCCAGTGCTAGAATTATGGACATGAACCACCACGCCCAGCATTGTATTATGTGGTGCCAGGGATCAAACTTGGGATCTTGTGCTTGCCAGGCATACACCAGAACCACTGAGCTAAATCCATGGCCCATTCCAAAAACTTTAGTCTCAATGCATGCACAAGTCTCCCCAACCACCACCGTCCCCCAACAGAGTGGTGTATTGGTTACAAATGATGAATCTACATTGACACATCTTTATAAATCAGAGTCCATAGTTCACATTATGTGTCATTCCTATTGTTTGTATTCTATGCAAATTATAAGTGTGTAAGGACACATATCCACCATTATGGTATCAGACAGAAGAAATTCAGTAAAAAATCTTTTGTGCTCTAGAAATTCACCTCTGTCTCTCATGTAACCCTTAGCAACCATGAAGTTCAGGCTGGCCCTGAGCTCACTCTGTAGTCCAGGCAAGCCTTGAACTCAGCAATCCTCCTGTCTCTGCCTCCTGAGTGCTGGGATGACAGGCGTGAGCCACCATGCCCAACACTGTGGTATGTGGCATTGATTGCTGGTGGGCATGAGTTACCACGCCCAGCATTGTATGTGGTTACCGGGAGTGAACTCAGGACCTTGTGCTTGCGAGGCAGGTGCCAGAACCACTGAGCTAAATCTCTGGCCCTATAATCTATAGTTTTGACTCTCCTAGAGTGTCACACAGTTGGACTCATAAAGCATGTGGCGGAAATTTCCTTTGTGTTACAATAATCTGCTTTTATGATTGCATTTACTCTTGTACCTTTGGAGACATAACACTTTCTTCTCCATTTTGTCTTTAAGTTAGGGTAAGATTTTCAGTTCTTACCATATGTGATGTGACAAAATTTTATGATGCCTGACACCTGAAAACAACTTATGTTTAACAATAGCCCAATAGGTTACTAACTTATTGCATTTCTTCCCAAGGCGGATCTGAGCAGATTATTCATATAAAAATACATTCAGTTCTCTTATTATGCTTGTTTTGAAAATGCAAATTTGTTCCAACACAAATGCTGTATCACAGAACATTTTGAGCATAATGCAAATTTCATGTTTGTTTATGCATGATTTCATCCACAAGAAACACTTGGTGAACAGAGAAAAGTGCACCCAGCTGAGCTTGGCCACTCTAAAATGCACAGCGCACACACATACACACACATACTCACACACACTCCTCAGACATCTGCCAGCTATTTCAATTTACTGCAAACATCGCAAGCCATGCCCATTGCATTTGGCACCAACAGCCTTCGCCTGGTTTTCTTTACTGTCCTCTCTGACGACCCTCCTTCACTTATCACTTCAGAAGAGCTTGTCAGCTGGAACTCTGATGCCCATTTCCACAAGGGAACTTCAGATTTTTCTCAAGATAAAGTGCCATATGTTTTGTAGAATTTATGCATATTCTAATCTTATAAAAGTGCAAAATGGGTTACTATATTTATTAAACTCTTATTCTTTGTTTCTAACATGTCAGCTTAACTTCTAAGTGTTGTTTTTTGGAGACAGAGTCTCGCTTTGTAGTTCAGGCTGGCCCTGAGCTCATTGTAGCCCAGGCAAGCCTAGAACTCACAATAATCCTCCTGCCTCTGCCTCCCGAGTGCTGGGATGACAGGCGTGAGACACCACTGCCAGAATTGTGGTGTGTGGTACTGATTGCTGGTAGGCGTGAATCATTATGCCTGGCTTTGTGGTATGGGGCTACTGGTGACTGCACTTGGGACCCTGCACTTGCTAGGTAGACGTTGGAACCACTGAGATAAAACCCAGTATAGTTTCTAAGTGTTGTATTCATAAACTCATAGAACCTGGTGGTTTTCATCACTCTATTTTGCATATTGTGAGTTTTGGAAACACTTTTGTAATATTCTTGGCTGAACTGACTGTATAGGACAGATGACAAAACAGTACTTCTTTTCTCTAAGATTCCGGTGGGGTTCTAGGAGGATACATGGGCCGACCTCCTCAATTCTTCTTATGTTAAGCTTCAAAAGCAGTTTGAAAAATAGTAGCTTCTTCATTACTCTTGCTTCATGTGATCCACTGTAAAGAGGCTGAACACATTGCAAAACTGAAGATGTTAAAACATAAAAAAAAAAAAAGAATGGTATTAACTTGAGACCGTTTCTATACCTGAATCACTTACAGAAGTAAAGAGATGGGCTGGGGATTTAGCTCAAGTGGTACCACACCTACCCTGGAAGCACAAGGACCTGAGTTCAATTCCCAGTACAAAAAAAAAAAAGTGAAGAGAAGCTCAACTCAGAATCCTGCCTTGTGATTTATTTGCTGAGTATATGGGAAGGAGGACTACTAAACCAAAGTCAAGCTGAGTACAAACTGCTAAGTAGTAGCCAATCATAATCTGCCATGTGTACCTAATTACAGAACTAAGTGTTTGATCATAGCAAAAAAGGGCAGAGTTTATCATTAGCCAATCGAGTAATTTCTTGCCTCACATTCAGCCTGTTGACACCTGGCCATGCTGCTAAGGCAGCCTCTCCGAGCCTCTTCTGAGCTGGAGTGCTGCTAGTTCATGAATCCTTTAGCACTCAAGTAAAATCTATCCAATTTATTTTGTCTAACGTTTTCTTTTTCATAGAACTTCCTTAGCAAAGAGTAAAGTGAGCCTGAGAGTTCTTGTGACATTTCTCTGAGGTGAAGGACAAGGCTTTGTTCCCACCCCTTCCTGTTAAGTGGAGCTTCAGACTACTGTGTACCTGCGGAGTCTGTGTTTATACAATGCGATGACATCTGTCCCATGCCAGAAAAATGTCTACAGCTTGGCTGAATTTGTATAACATACATCATTAGCATGGAATTTTGTGGGTCTCCCCTAAGTGCTTCTTGTTGTCATTCAGAGCACAGTTCATGAGCTAGGAGAAGAAATGGAAGTGATGGCCTGGGGAAGTTGTGGGCAAAATGTTAGGACAGGAGTAAACAGGGGAGGGAGGGGAAGATGCTATTCTTCTTGCTTTCCAGTTGGAAATGGAGATGACAAGCCGAAGAATGCAAGTGGGACTGGAAAAGGCAAGAGAATAGATTTTCTTTTAGATTTCCCATAAGGAACTGAGACCTACCAATGCCTAGATTTTAACATATTAAAAATGATTTGAAACTTTTGAACTCCAGGATTGCCAGATAAAAAATGTTAAGTCACCAAAGTTTTGCGATTCATTATACAACTAACAAAACACTGATACGAATTAAGGGAACAGTCAGAGAAGGGAGGTGGGGGGAAGATCTTCCGTTCTTACTTGAAAGTAGAATCATAGTCCCGTTTTTGCATGCAGTGACTATTCCAGGGCGGACGCTGACCTTGCTTAGGAGAATGAACACACACCACACTGGGGAGGCCAATCTGGTGGTGTCACAGCCAGCGGCACAAGGAGACCCAGTCTGGGAAGACTATTGATGGCTCTATTGATGGCACATTCTCTTTGCTATTGACAGACTCTCCTTTTGTGTGTGAGTAAAATGATGTTGTTTACCAGCAGAGTTGAGAGCCTAAAAGATTTTTCAATAAACTCCTAAAAGCTCATTAGAACTGGGATCAATTTTATGCAGTCTGATTTGGGTAGCATCCTTTTATGATTAGAAGCAGTAAGTCACAAGCAACCCACTGTATCCGGAATGGGGAGCGTTATTGGGCTATTTGTGTGTGAAAAGACTATTGAATTTCCCGATCTGAGTTGAAAAACAGGCTGAAATATCTCAGTGGGTTTGGATGTTTTTGTGTTGTGATGGGATCAATGAGTGAAAAGCTGGGAGAGGTTCTTTTCTTCTGCTGCCTTCCTTTCTTTCCTCCTCCTCCTCCTTTTTCTCCTCTTCTTCTCGTCCATTTCCCTCTCTTATCTGACTCTAAATTTGGTTTCACTAATTTATGTGTTTCTTCTACTGTATATTAACATATGTTTCTCTCTGTTTCTTCAGCTTGGTTTCCCTTCCTTTTTGTTTATGAGACACGTCATGGAAGTTAGGTAGAGCCAGGCTGTGGTCTCTCATCTTAGTTGGAGTGACCTACCCCAGGGCCTGGCGCCTTGCGAATAATAAACAAAGTTGCTTTTTGTCCATTTATTTAAACATATTTTATTAGTTTTGCAAACTATTTGCTTTTAATGTGGTGTTTTCATACATGTATATAACACATTTTGATCATATCCATCCTGGATTACTCATCTCTAACACACATCATAGTGACCAACACATATCACAAGCCTGCTCTGTATTTCAGTATACAGACTCAGAAAACCCTGCTCCAAACTCAAGCCAAGAAATACTTGGGTGCTGATTAATCTCACAGTTTAAAATATCTGTGGCTTCTATGATTTGAGGGTGAAAGAGAAAACAGTCTCCAGAAAATCTCTTTATGTAGCAGTTCAGTAGGAGTGCACACCTGCTGTCTTTACCAGGTGCGGATTCAAGCATTGTATGGTGCTGTGGTTTGGATACATTTCCTTCCCCGGTGGTTCAGGTGCTTGCTAGAAGCTTGGTTCCCAGTGCAGTAGTATTACTGGGGGAACCTTTTTGATGTGGGGCTCAGCAGTGAATGATGAGCTTATTGGCGTGCTGCCCTCAGAAAGATCAGTAGTGCCCTTATGGACACAGTCTGGTTCTCAGACAATGGGTCATTGTATTTCTCTGATTTTTTTTTCCTTACTAGGAATCAAACACAGGGCTCAGTTTAGGTAGGCAACAAACAACTCTCCCATTGAGTTGTATCTGACCAAATGGGTTGTATCAAAAGATCGAGACTTGCCTCCTCCTGTCTGTGGCTCCCTGTCTCCCCATGATATCTCTTTGTCATGCACCACCCCCACTGTGACACCACAGTGAAGCCTCATCACAGCTGGGCAGAAGCAGGCATGGTGCTCTTGGACCTTCAGAAGCATGAGTTAAGGAAACTTGTTTTCTTGATAAGTCAACTTCGGGCGTTTTGTAACAGTAACATGAAATAGATGACTGAAGACACTTACAGATATTTCATTTCTTTCTTTCCTATGACCATGAGTACTCCATAATACAGATTTAATTGTTAAATGGGACATGATCTAGCAATTGGTATAATTTAGGCTTTTAATAAATGTTACAAATGCAGAGTCAGAATTAGGATTGAGTCTTTTTACTGTCTTAGAAACTTTTAACTTCAGGCAATTTTCTTAACTCTTTCAAACCTCATTTATTTAACTTAGCTTTTACTGAGTGTCTACAACAGGTCTACCACTCACCCATCCTGTGGAAACGGTACATAAGAATCCCTGCTCTGCAGAGAAACTATCCATCTTTAGTTTCCTCAAGTGTCAAAATTTGAATAGTACCCGTCTTGCAGCATATTGCTTGGATTAAGTGAGATAAATTTTTATGAGAATGCTTCATGTTTTGAAGAAATTCAATAAATGTTAATTTCTTCTTTCCCAGTGGCAGCCTAGTAGGAAGGAAATTTTTCAGTTGGGGAATCTTCATTTGTGCTTTTCAAATAATGTTAAAATTGCCTCAGGGATGACTAGCTCTGAATAACAAGTACAAAAACAATATTAGAATGAAGGTACTTCATGGATTGGTAAAAACTGTAGTGAGATTTTGGTTAATATTCAACATTTAAAAATAATCTTGTTATACAAACAAATCTAGTGAATCCCTTTTTATTGTGTGATAAGAAGTAGTGGAATATACTTCTTTGCTATTGAAAAGATCAGATGAGAAGTAGGTGAGGTTTTTGAGAAAAATTAAGAGAATTACTCATGAATGCTCCTAGGTTTCAAAAGAGGTCGTTACAGTCAATGTAGTAACTCTTTAGCAGGGAGTTTTAAAAAAGATCTTAATAACCCTCAGTGTACCAATACTATGATCACTGCGTCACCAGGGGCAGGATTAAGATTTTACTCATAAGAAGAGTATGTTTTCCATGGAAATTAGCCATCTCCAAGCAAACAAAGCTCACTGGAAGGGTCCACTTGCTTCTCTGGTGAAGAATAGAGTCTCCATGACCATCATAAGAGAGAGACTGAAGAGTGAACGGATGACTGCCAGCAACCACCCAGAATTCCCACAAACCATTGCAGCGGCGCAAGGATAGACTGTTGGTGCTGACAGCGCCAAATGAAGCCATTCCTTCTGGAGCCACCGGAACTTCTAGACGAGGGATGGAAAGGGCTCGTTATGGAGTTTCAAGCTTGTGGCAGGTGCTCTTAGATGAATCATCAATGAAATTCATTTTTTTTTCTGATGCTGTTAGAACACAGTAGCTATTCTATTCAAATATCTTAATTTGTAATCTAGGAGGTAGCATGTGGGGCAGAGTTGACACCCACAGAGAGACAATCGTTTGTGCTATCTGGGCTTTGTGATATTATGGAGGTGGCCACAGTGTCCTTACTTGTCTTCTGTACTTGTCTTCTGTAGGATTGTGGGGTGCTCTTGCTTTTCTCTTCCAGCACTATAGTCAGAGAGGCCTGTCTGAGGGAGGAACTTGGTGAAGCTGTTTACATTCATTGGAGCTCGTGGGTGTCGGGTACTCTGACTGACAGCCGTCCCAGCTGCTCTCCTCCTGCCTCTTCCCTTGTTGCTCCCGTGTGCCCGGCCCTAATGGTCCAGAAGAAATGAGCAGGAAAAACTCACTAGAGAAGAAACTTCAACCATTGACTTCTAGATGGATCGAAGACACTTAAGTTTCAAAGATAAAGAAGGAGAGAGTCTTAACAGGATGGGAAAAGAAATGAGCAAAACAAGAAGGAAGGAATTAGCTAGGGAGATCAGGATAAAACAAAGAGATTGAGAGAAAGATAGAAGGAACACTTTCTTTTCCAAGTTTGCGATATTTTATTGAGGGTTTGGCACAAGAAGATGCAAGTTATATAGAACTTGCTTATATACAGGAATGTTCTTTTGAAATGTGCCAAATCTATTACTAAATAATGTTGCAAAACATTTCCATTGGAGCTTCATGTGTATTTTATCACGCCACTGCAGGAGGTGCTTGAGAAAGGGCCAAAACCCCCATTAAATCTCTCTCATGGGTTGTTTGAGACAGTTCTGTCCTGACATCAGCCTTTCAACCACAGTGTCCTAATTTTTCCATTTGTTGTTATTCACTTTCCGCAAGCAGCCATGGAGTTAGAGACGGGGATGAGGGGCACTTGGGAGTTATTCTGGGAGCAGGAGGGGACACGCTCTATACTGCAGACAACAGAAGCCCACGAGACCACCCTGGAACACGTGACTAAGAAGAATCAAGAGAAGACAGAGTGTTCACAAAGGGCTGTGGTGTATCCTGCCGGACTCTCTTTCCTTAGAGGGTACAAATGAGCTTTGTGATATAGGAGCTGTGAAATACAAAAATTATTATGTAAATAAAGTTTAGGTTATTAATATAATGCCTTTTCAAATTCACATATTTAAATTTCAAATGTTTTTGTACCAAATATGCCCCGCATTCATAATTCTTTTCCCACTAGTAATTTTTCTTTTTTCTTTCTTTTTTTTTGAGATAGGGTCTCGCTTTGTAGTTCAGGCTGGCCCTGACTCACTATGGAGCCCAGGCAAGCCTCGAACTCAGCAAACCTCTTGCCTCTGCCTCCCGAGTGCTGGGATTATAGGCGTGAGCCACACGCCCGGCTCCCACTAGTAATTTTTAAAGGCATGCAGTAGTGGAGAGGGGAGAAAATATTTTTGGTGGTGTCCAAAGGCTGTTGCAGGATGAGCTGCACTGACCCTAAAATTTCATGCAAGTCATGATTTTTTTCAGCCAAAGGACCCTTAATATGTGTCCCTATTCTGGTTTTTCTACAAAAACAAAGAAGCAATGGTAACAGATGACACAAGAGAGGACCAGTGTTGTCACTGTGAATGAGAGTTCACGTGGGAAAAGGCAGGGACGATTCTGTTGTTTCCAGCAGCACGCAGCACGCTGGAAGGAAACGGCTGCCCACAGAAATGACTGATATGATAGCCATGAAAATCACAGGGCTGGAACAAGTGTCGTCTAGGCAAACACTCAAATTGGCTGGACTTAGGAATTGCCTGGGAAGGGACGTCTGGCCAGCACGCGATATGGGGTAAGAGTAGCGAGGCGCGTGCATCTTCATCAGTCACATTTGGGGAGAAAAATCTGCAACTCGATGTACTATATTCCCAGCAGGAAAAATATTTTTGTAATTAACCTGGATAATGCTGGGGACTTGGCTCAGTGGCACTGCACCTGCCTCACAAATGCAAGGTCCTGAGTTCAATTTCCGGCACTAGAAAAAAATAAAGATTAAATAAACGTATGTAATTAACCTGGAAGCCCTTATATCAATCTTACTAAACATTAAGAATGATTTCAGTTGTTCTTTAGAAATCCCTATGAACATCAAACACCCGTTAGGGTCTCTTTTCTCAATGTGGTAAACTAAGGAATGAAAATTTACTTCCTATAGCCTTAAAATGTAACATTGGAGAGTTATTCAGTTTAGGTGAACCAGATATAAAATAGTTTTTATTTTTTTAGGTTGAGAAAGATTTTTGTACTTAAAGTGTGAGATCAACCTAAGACATACACAATATTACTAAATACACTTGAGATTTTTATTAATAAATCTAAAGTCAATCTGATCTTCAAAACATCTATTTTAGATCATATTTAAATGCATATATGTATCATGTTAAATTCAAATGGTTCAAAATATGAGAAGATGTAATGACAAATGTTACAGGTTCCTTTTTTGGCACTTTGTTGCAGACGTGATTCTGAAAGCTTCTGGCTGCAAAGGCGAGAAATCAAGTGAGTTAGTAACAAAGACAGTGTGAGTCCTGAGCAAACATAGAGGCATCAGATGTACTGGAACTCGGCTGTCTGCACCTCGGAGAAGAGAAGGGAGCTGAGTGCAATGTCTCTGCTCCTTACGGGGTGGAAGATGGATCGGCAATCACTTCTGCAAGGCCGGAGGCGGGAGAAAGGACCCTGTCCACCTCAGCTCTGGCTTCCCTGAGGTCTCACAAATGTTCTCTCCTGAAACGGAGTCTGGGTTTCTCCTGATTATGTGGTCTGAGAACTGCAAGAGGAAAATTTAAATTTAAAGCACCCAAAGTCCCGAGGTACCTAAAAAAAGCAAAGGCTACTGCTCCCCTAAGGGATCAATCTTCAAAGAAAGCTGAGAAATCACGTCACAGAGAAAGTGGCAAGCACTCCACTCTGAACTAACACAATTCATAAACACATAAAGTGAAGTCGTCATGAGGGGTTGGCCACAGAAACAGAGCTGCCTGCAAAAATGCTGATTATTGCCAGGCGTGGTGGCTCACGCCTGTAATCCCAGCACTCGGGAGGCAGAGACAGGAGGATTGCTGAGTTCGAGGCTTGCCTGGGCTACATAGTGAGCTCAGCGCCAACGTGAACTGCACAGTGAGACCCTGTCTCAAAAAAAAAAAAAAAAAAAAGAATTCAGGTTATGGAATTGCTAACTACAGTACATAAAAAGCATATACCTAACATCTTTAAATGAATATAAGAAGATACAGAAAGTAAAGGAAAGAATGAAGACACTACCAAAGTTACCAAACAGATTTGGTGGAAAATAGTAGAAATATAAACAGTAATGACTGAAATACAAGAAGAATAGAGGGACATAAACAGCACATTAGATAAAGATGATGAAGCAGTCAACTGGATTACATGAGAAATCACACTGACACTACAAAGAGACCAATACATTGAAAATGAGAAATGTTAAATAATATTCAATAAGAATTTAAGAGGGATTATAAAAATGTGTTGCAGAAAATATTTAAATAAAAACAGCATATCTTTTTTTCAGAATTAATGAAAGACACAAAGCCTTTGACTTAGTAATCAGAGCAAACCCTAAAAAAAAAAAATTGATGAGAACAAGCTAACCCTAAAACATGCAACACAACAGAAGAATGCCGAAAATAAGGTGAAAACTTGAAAAAAGGACATCTCACCGAAGTATGTGGTCCAGGAGCATTTGAGAAGATAATTGAACCACACCGTATTTTGCCAGGAGCTCACAGATTAAAGCGAGAAGATGACACTGTATACCCGTCACAGCGTGAGCATTCAGAGCATGCGCCACGGGGAGGACGTGAAGCAGCAGGAGCTGCATTCCGCGCGGGCGCAGAACGGCCCAGCCATCTTGGGACACAGTGCGGGTGTTTGTTACTAAACCTGACATTTCTACTGTACAGCCCAGCAGCCACACTACTTCATACTTATGAGCATGAGTTAAACATTCATATCCACACTACAGCTTGAGCTTGTAGAATGGAGAAGCTTTATTCATAATTGGGCAAACATGGATACAACGAAGATGTTATTCAGCAGTTGAAAAAAAATAATCAAACTGCGATACCTCCATGCAATAGAATGCTGTTCAGAGGTAAGATTTAAAAAGAAAAAAAATCTATGCTAATAAATTTCAAAACTTCAAGCTGTAGGGATTAGGAACACATATACTCTGTATGTATGTGTGTATCTATCTATCTATGTATATAAAACTTGTATAAAGATATAAACATAGAATTTAAGACTAATGAACTTGCATTATCATAAGTATAAAGATATGAAATCAACAGTGAAAGTTTTTTTCTACATAGTGAATACAAAGACCAAAGTCTTAATTTCTGTCCTATATGAAACTACTCATATAATAGAACATTCCTAAACAAATTGTAAATAACAAAACTTAAAAAGAGAAGTCTTGTATATAGGGGGTTGGGGGTTGGGGGTGGGTAGGAATGTGGGTAAAAATGAGAATTGACCTGTGTCACATAGTGGTACAAATTCCCCAATGTTGTGTGTGATTGTGAGCTGTACATAAAATGTACCAAGAAAGAATTCAATTAAAAAAAAAGAGAACTCTTGTCCATGAATAGGTGTATGCAAATACTTTAAATACAATATTAGCAAACAAACCAAGCAGAATATAAAAATTAATAAATTGGGCCAGAGATTTAGCTCATTGGTTCTGGTGCCTGCCTCACAAGAGCAAGGTCCTGAGTTTGATCCCGGTAACCACATAAAATGTTGGGCATGGTGACTCATGCCCACCAGCAATCAATACCACATATCACAGTGCCGGGCGTGGTGGCTCACGCCTGTCATCCCAGCACTCGGGAGGCAGAGGCAGGAGGATTGCTGAGTTTGAGACTTGCCTGGGCTACATAGTGAGCTGAGGGCCAGCCTGAACTACAAAGTGAGACCCTGTCTCAAAAAAAAAATTAATAAATCGTGACCTTTTAGATTCATCCAATAATGCAATGATGTTCTAATATAACAAAATTGATGAATGCAATTAATCATATTAAAAGTTTAAGGAAGAAACAACATATGATTATTTCATTATAGACAAAACAGCTTTCAATAAAATTCATTGTTATTCATATAAAAATTCTTAGCATGTCTGAAGTAAAAGAAAATTTTTCTAACTTGACAAAATCTATACATATAAAACAAACATAAAGCTATTAATATGGAAATGCTAGAGACCTTTTCCCCTTGAAATCACAGAAAGGTACAATTTCTTATAGCATGGCATCTGGGCTGGAGATTTAGCTCAGTGGTTCTGTTGCCTGCCTCACAAGCGCAAGGTCCTGAGTTTGATCCCTGGTAACCACATACAATGCTGTGAGTGGTGACTCATGCCCACCGGCCATCAACACCACATACCACAGTGCCAGGCGTGGTGGCTCCTGCCTGTAATCCCAGCACTTGGGAGGCAGAGGCAGGAGGATTGCTGATTTTAAGGCTTCCTTGGACTACATAGTGAGCTCAGGGCCAGCCTGAACTACTAAATGAGACCCTGTCTAAAAAAAAAAAAAGTTTCCTCTTATAGCATGGCTTCTAATTCAGGCTGCACTGAAAGTTCAAAACAGGAAAGGAATCAGTGTTGTAAAGGAAGAAACAAAACTTCTCAATATTCATAGATTATGCAATTGTCAACATAAATTTCCTGTCCTCTTTCCTCAAACATGTAATAGTTCAGGATAAATAATGGATATTTATATTGTTAAAAACTGTGTTCTATATACAAATAGTAAAGATTCAGAAAATTAAATTTAAAAAATTGTATGTATAAGAACAACAATGCATACGCACGGTTATATCTATAACTACACTCATACATGCAACAAATTAAGAAATAAATCTAATAAAAATTGTATGAAATCTCTGTACACAGTTAAAAGTGCTACTGAAAAACTTCAGCCTATGCATAACAATTATGTTAGAGATATTTCTATGCAGGTCATTTTGTGTGTTAAATACTTACATACCAAATTACTGAATGGGTCAGTGATATTTCAACTTTACAGACATTGCTCAGCTTCTAAACTTTGTAACGCTTCTCATTTGCTACCAAACACTGCACATGAGTCTGGGGAAGGGGAGGAACGTGGTGGTGCCTGTCTGGAAGCTTCCTCGTGGCCTCCCGTACTCACAGATGGGCCTTTTGGAAGGTGACTGAATTATGGGTTTACAGTAACTTGGCTTTGGAAGGTGGTGTCTGGAAGGGGCCAGTCACCAAAGACCTGAAAGGGTGCCCTGTCTCTCTCTTCCTTGACTCTCACCCTGCTCTGTCTCTGGCTCCCCACTGCGATGACATGCATGTAGATTTCCCGAGCACCAGGGCTTCCTCCTCGCTGCGGCTGTGCAAGGGCTGAAACTTCAAAACTGCAAGTCCAAATAAATGTCTCCTCCTTTAAATTGTGGGAACTAATTAGTGTGTCTCAGTGAGGAAGAAAGCAGCGAGACTGTGTGTTTGTGGGCGCACAACAGTTATGGTAAAAGTTAAGAGTATGAAAAGCACTCTATGAATATTCCTTGTGGTTGTTAAATATTTACATACAAAATTACGGAATCAGAGGCAAGGAAAAGTCAACTTTTTAGAAACTGAGCTTCTAAAGTTTTTTTTTTTTTTTTTTGCCAGTTTTGCTATACTCTCACTAATATTTAGTGCTGCTTATCTGTTTAATTTCAGCCCTTTCCTGTGTTTGTAGCAGTGTTAACTTATATTTTCCAAATCTTTACAACTTTTCATGTACTATTGGCTACTTATGTATTTCTTTTGGAAAATGTTTTTCTAAATATTTAATTTATTTTTATTAGTATGTTTTTCTATTGAGTCATAGAAATTGTTCTGATATTCCTGATATAAATCCTTCAGTTAATGTACTGGAAAAGTTTTCTACTAAGTTTATGGCTAGTTTTAATTTTGAATAATGTTTTCTTAGGATGAATAGATTTTTTTTTTTGAGACAGGGTCTCACTTTGTAGTTCAGGCTGGCCCTGAGCTCACTATGGTGCCCAGGCAAGCCTCGAACTCAGCAATGCTCCTGTCTCTGCCTCCCGAGTGCTGCGATTACAGGCGTGAGCCACCACGCCTGGCTGGATGAATAGATTTTTAAAAATGTTTCTTTTATGCATGTGATACTGCAGATAGAATCTAGGGTCTTGGACATACCAGACGTATCCTTTTTTATGAGCTACTTTGTAAGCCCTTCAAAGCATCTTTAAGAATGTTCAGAACCTGACAGGCATTTAGCAAAATTACATATATAAACACTTTTCTAACTTACAAATTATGTGAATATACTACATGGGAAAATATAAAAGACTGCAGGAAAGAATTATTTATTTAGGTTTTCCTTAATCAACTACAAATGCAATTGATAGAATTACATGTTAAATTATTCTTAATTAATTTGTTTTACATTTTTATTTATACGTCTTAAATTTTAATTGTATAATGATTACATTCATTGTGGGGAGGTGTTACCTTCTG
Source organism: Thryonomys swinderianus (assembly GCA_004025085.1). Classification (NCBI taxonomy): domain Eukaryota; kingdom Metazoa; phylum Chordata; class Mammalia; order Rodentia; family Thryonomyidae; genus Thryonomys; species Thryonomys swinderianus. The sequence continues at coordinate 23,282 of PVIC010010112.1, forward strand.
GTAAGCAAGACGTGTTTAGAATTTGGAAAGCACTAATTACAAAAAGAAAAAGAATCCAGATAAGTTGAATTTCTTCGTTTAAATATTTCTTTAATTAAATTTCTGGGAAAAGTAGCTTTCGATCTGCTGGAGGACTAAATACTGAGTATACGGCAAGCACTCTATGTACCAAGTGAGAGGAAAAGGCGAGCTCTGTAGATTCTAGATGTAGGGGGCTTGACTACAGTGTCCCGAGACTTGCCTGCTGGTTCCATTTTAGTCTTTAGGGTGAAGAAATCTCCAGTCTTCTGGCAGAGAAACCACTGTACATTTAATTCTATTTACTGAGATATCAGGAGCCAAAATTCCTGAGAATTCTGGAATTCTTCACATTAGTTTTCTTTTTGCTTCTTCTACCTCTGCTTGTGTGTGTGTGTGTGTGTGTGTGTGTGTGTGTGTTTGAGACTGTGTAATATTACTTGCGTTCCTGCTTTCTGAATTTTGGAGATTTAAAATTTTCTCTTAAAGTTGGTCACTCTTGAAGAATTTTTAACCTTTAAAAATATTTTATATTATTAAAATAAGAATACAGAGATCTAGTGGAGGTGATAAAATGCAAAATGGGGATATGACAAGGCTGACTTTCAATGTCATTATTGTGTTTCCACCATTTCTGAGCTTAAATTGGAAGGCAGATACACTCACCACTATATCACCAACACAGGCTCTGAGCTTAAATTGCAGCAAATTCTCACTAGAAATTTGGTTCTGATCCATAAATTTCTACCAGTTATGTTAATAGCGATCCTTGTCATTTTGCATGCAGTATGATTAAGCTTAACTTTTTCATTTTTTTCTATCAAGCTTTCTCAGTTTCATTTTTCTCATACTGATCAGTGACCTAAATGAATGCCCAAATGTATACAATGCAGTCAGAGTTAATAAATGTTAAAGAATAATTTATTTAAAGGATTTTGCCTTGTTGGTTCCCTAGACATATTAGAGGCTGTTTTCTTTAAATAGTTGGGATTTAAAATAACCAGTCTTCTCTCCTTGTGATAGTACTGATAGATCATGAGAATGACCAGGATGGCTTCCTTCAAGATTTCTCATTAGGTTTCTTTAATTGAAGCAAAAAGTGATTTCCATCATTCTTAGTAGATCTTTAATATGCCGAATGTCATTTCTAACATCCTCTCATTCTGTGTGATCTTTGTGTCCCTTGTCTTATTCTTAGACTTTTGCACACCTTTGCATCTTTGCTTTCACTAGAGAAAAAAGGCATCTGGTTCTCACCCCTTGCCTAAAACAATTTCATAAATTAGGGATCTTCTTAAAATTCAAGTTCTGTGGGATCCAAGATGTGGTGTTTCATATAAAATGTAAGTTATAAACATAGAGCATAAAATCTTCTTCCATAATAGAGAGAACCCTGGGTTAGATGGCTACTTGAGTCTTTTTCAGGCAGACAGAGTGCAATACAAGTCAAATACACTTAACTGACTTTAAGTGATAAATAAATTTTAAAAAACCCTAACTAAATAGTCCATTCAAACGCTGAAGAATATGAGCTGCTATGAAGAATGAAGCAGACCTACATAGCCTATAGTGGAAGTCTCTAATATTCATTTAAAAAAACATGCAAAAAAGGATGTACTATTCTCTTAGTTACTTTCAAAAGTGTTGGGACAAAATATCCCACACCCATAAGTTAAAGGAAGAAAGGTTTATCTTAACTCAGAATTTGTAGAGATTTCAAATTCTGGCTTCAAGGCAGGGCAACATGGCAGAGGGTCACGGCAGTGGAGAAACAGTCCACAGCATGGCTGGAAAGAGACAGGCAGCTGTTAGCCTTCTTTTTCAGTTTTTATCTTATGCAGGCTACAAACCCACTGGTTGGTGCTGCCCACATGCAGGGAGCACCTTCCATTATCTACACACAGAACTATGCTAACCCGTCTAGTGGACTAACCCTGTAATAATGCCTTTAATCCAGTATTACACACCAACAGCCCCACCTAGGAATGCATGAGGTTCTGGGAGGCACTTAACTGTGAGCCATGACGAATACATTCCCTGACTCCGGAGAAGTATATTCATACACACACAGGCTATTACTGAAAGCATACTCTTAGGACTGGTAACCGGACCTACCCCCAGTAGGGGAGCGACGTGGGAGGCAGGGAAGGGAGGAAACTCACTTTCCACATGTTTCAGAGGTTTGGAATGATGTACACATCTAGAGTCTATTTTAAGTGTTTTATAAGTCATGAAAACTAACTCACATGTGTAATCCCAGCACTTCAGCTGAAGCAGGTAGATCACAGCCCAGCCTGAGAAATTTGGTGATTGTGTCTCAAAATAAAAAATGAACAAATGCTAGAAATGTAGCTCACTACAAAGGCCCTGTACCAGTTCAATCCCCAGAATGATAGAAAGAAAAAGAAAAGGAAAAAGAAAAGCAAAAAAAAGTTTATATTTTTAATCTGGGGTGAGAAAAGCCAAGATGCAATGGTAGACATGTTGATGAGAATATGAAGGAAGGATTGTAAAGAGATTAGACCTTTATTGTGTGTAATGACTTGTGACTAAAGCATAAAACAGACCTGATTTCGATTCCCTTCTAGAAGTAGAGGCTAATAACTGAGCCAAAATAATTCTGAGACTATTCCAAAATTTCCCCTTATTTAGTGGTAAACTAGCTGAGGTACAGTCTGCACTTGATGAATGTCATTTTCACCTAATTATTGCATTGAGGAAGATTATAGTGACTTTCTAGAATAGTCTGCAGCCATATGCAATGCTGGCTGTACATCAGGCTCTCCTGTAATGTCTTAAAAATACAGTACAGTGTGGTCCCTGTCTGGAATTGAGAATTAGAATTTCCAGTGCTGGGATCCAAAAACCACTAGAATGCAGATTTTAAGAGGCAGGTAGCAGGCAGGCAGAAGGGAATGACTTAGTCCCAGAAAAGTTAAACGAAGAACACGAGGCACCTATTCTAAAATTAGACCTTTCTTTCAACACTCGGTTTCAGCTAGGGACTAAGAATATTGTCTCTGAAGAGTTCGATGTGTTTGTTTTCAGAACATTATTCTGAGAAAATAATTATAGCTACCACTTATTGAACACAGATTTTATTTCACTACTGGATTAGTATTTTAGAACTATTTAATTTTCATGACAACTCAATGAAGAAAGTACATCTGTTTTACAGATCACTATCAGAACTTGAGAAAGATAAAGTAACTACTCAAAGTAGAGAAAGCGATGGGCCTGTGTCTTAGTTGCTCTACGTGAGAGATGTTGAGTTCTACAGCAGTGTGGGCTCTGAAGATATCTCAGACTCTGAGAAACCAACAAGGAAATAATTTGGAGGCTTCATATTATCAGGAAACTTGGTGACCATGTACCTCATCCTAAGAGATGCCCTCTGCCAGTTTTGAAGCCTTGAGATTAAGTTCTTTACTGTTGCTTAGTCTACAGCGTGGGCTTCCTCCTGAAGAATGCCTGTTTTCCTATTCACAGTTCCCCTGACAGTGTTCTGCTACCAGAGATGAAAATATTTATTTTGGAAATAAGCAGATGGGACACATACTTTGTTTTGCCCCTTTTTGTTGGTATGGTGGTACTCCGTCCATAATGCTTTTGTTCATGAGCCATCTGGTTACCAGACAGAAGCAATGGGCAACATTTTGTTTCGTCTGTGGACCCTGCCTCTGGTGACGGACACAACACAGCCATCTTTCCCATAAGAGCAAGAATGTGGCCACCTTTTCCGGAATCACGGAACAAATGAAGATCATGAAGAGAGAGACTGCTGTATACATTTCTGGTACACAATAAATGCATTGGTTGCAGGGAACTGGAGCACAGACATAGTGCATTTTGATCCTTTTCTTTTCTTTTCTTTTTTGCTATAGGCTCTTGCTTTCTAGTTCAGACTGACCCTGAACTCACTATGTAGCCCAGGCAAGCCTCGAACTCAGCAATTCTCCTGCCTCTGCCTCCCGAGTGCTGGGATGACAGGTGTGAGCCACCACGCCCAGCACATTTTGATCCCTTTTGCTCCCTGTCCCACTTCCCTCCCTCTTGTCTGTCCCTATTTCCAGAACCCCTCCCGTCTCCACAGAGCCAATCTCTCTATTTCCCATAGTCTGTCTTTTATTTCACTCTTTATTCATACCTTGAATTTCTCATATGAGAGAAATCCTGTGGCATTTAACCTTGTGAGTTTGATTGGTTTCACTTAGCATTATGGTCTCAAGCTACATCTATTTTTCCTACAAATGACTCAGACTTCAACCTTTCTCCTGGTGGAGAAGCACTGTACTGTGGACAGATAACACATTTCAAAATGCATCCATCTATTGATGGACATGTGGGCTGCTTCCAGGTTTTACCTATAAGACATCTAGTTTGGAGAAAGCAAGTTTAAAAATAGGTCACGGGAGAGGATCAAGGTTTAGGGATCCATTCCTTGACCTGTTGACTCACACTGGGAAAGCTCCAGGCTTAGTCAACCAGGCAAAGCAGGGTCCTGTGCGCTCGCACTGTCTAGCGTCCTTACCCTTCTTGGCCACCTGTCAAGACGTGCCTGAACTTGGCGTTCAGTCCTCTCACCTTCCGATCTCGCTATGCTCTGAGCATCTCTCCCGACACAGGTTCCTGCTTTCCAGACTTGTCATTGTGACCCCAGGTCCTCTGTGACTTGTTCCATAATTATCTCAGGGCTTTGAAATTTAAGATTCAAAATATACTTTTTAACGTCCTCAATTTCAACTTGGATTTCCATTTGTCACACTGATAATTCTTCGAGGGGATTAGTTCCAGTTCCACAGGAACACTTTTCCTCCCGTAACTGTGAGAAGCCTGGCTCATTCACACGGAGGTGTCTGCTCAGCTCTTTGCCCCTGCACGGGCCCCTTGCCTCTGTACACTAGTCAGGAGATGTTGAAAAACCAACAGCGCTTTCTTCTCAGTTTAGAATTCTCCCACGTTAACGACAATCACTTCTCTGTCCATGTGGTTGACACATTCTGCATCCTAATGTCTAAATGCCTTGGTCTCCTTATTTTGGGAGATGAGAGATTTTTGCTTCACATAAGCTACTATCTCCTATTGGATTCTGTCAGAAAGAACTAAATGAGACAATAAACTTAATGCTTGTTGTGACATAATTTTTGTGTCTACGTTTTCCATCTGGGAGGGGTAGAATGATTGAAAAATAGGTTCACAACTTCAGAGAGTGGTGCCACTTTGACTGCACGGTGTCCAGCCCCAGCAGTCAGGAATCGCTTGTCTATTTGTCTCAAACACTTTTGTTCCATTTTCGTCACGATGTACTGTGCAGATTTCCATCTCCTAAATCCTCAGTGTAAGACCCAGATCCATTTCATAAACTTGTAAGAAGAGAAAACTACTGCCCAGGGTTCTAACGACAAGACCACTCTCCAGAACACCCTGTCTCAGTCCCTCCTTTCCTTTTACCACTTTATGATGAAAATGTGAACAAAGCTAATGTTTTTCTACCTAATTCTAGTTTCCCCATCTGTGCTGTGGATTTCACCTCTTTCCACTAGCCCAGGTATTCTAGTCTAAATTCATTTACCTCCCTGGTGTATTTCCAAACTTTATTCTATACTCTTCCTCAATATATACACATATTTATATCCTTCCCCCAAATCAATACCAAACCAAAAAAATGATCTTCCTTGATCTTCTGTACTTCTTTTTCAGGCTGTCTAATCTATTCCAGTGTGAACATTGTCTCCATCTTATCACTAAAACTAATTTCCCAAAGAATGAGTTAACTTTTTAAAGTGCTTCACTTGTTTTTTTTTTTTTTTTTTTTTTTTTTTTTTTTTTTTTTTTTTTTTTTTTTTTTTTTTTTTTTTTTTTTTTTTGTGGAGACAGGGTCTCGCTTTGTAGTTCAGGCTGGCCCTGAGCTCACTGTGTAGCCCAGGCAAGCTGCCGCGAACTCAGCAATCCTCCTGTCTCTGCCTCCCGAGTGCTGGGATTACAGGCATGAGCCACCACACCTGGCACTGTGGTATGTGGTATTGATTGCTGGTGGGCGTGAGTCTCCATGCCCAGCATTCCATGTGGTTACCGGGATTGAACTCAGGACCTTGTGCTTGTGAGGCAGGCGCCAGAACCACTGAGCCAAATCTCTGGCCCACTTCTGTTTTTATTTTATCTTAAAAGTTCGTATTTTTAAAAAGGCTTCAGTGTTGCTCCTATCTTTTCAAACTTTCATTTACTTTTTCAAAAAAATATCTTAGTGCGTGTTCGCAGTACAAGCATTTTATAATCATCATAGGGAGTTGGTATCTCTGTTATCTTTAATTTCTCAAGCAGTGTATCCCCGTCTTTTTTCTGGACACTTCTTTCTTTATCTTTAAAAGTTTTGGGTTCTTTTTGGTTTTTGTTTTAGCATTTACCTCCTTCCTCTGCCATCCTGAAGTTTAGGAGGGACGAGTGTTTAGCCCGAGCTCCTACAGTGGCCCCAGGAGACCAGATATCTGGTTTCAGAATGGATGGGTCCTGGATGCTATTAATTAATCTAAATTTCAAAATACAACTCTTCTAAAAAATAAGAGGATCACAGCAACTATCAGAAGGAGGCCAATTTGCAAGAACTAGTGCTTGAAGTAAGTGTGCTCTGTGCCACCCCAGAGCGGCAATGAGTTTAAAATGACCAGCTGCTTTTGTTTCCTGGCTCTGCTTCCTATAGCACGTACGCCTAGAAAGCCAGCTCCTCGGAATACTCATTCCATTCTGTAGATGCGCCCTGATTCTGGAGTGCTCACAATAGCCAATTAGACCTCTAAAGTAAACTCGATGAAAGCTTGTTTTTTAACATGAGATTTTCTTTTATGGCTTTAGGTCCTTGACTCTCAAATCTATTACCTGTAACGCAGACCTCTATTCTGAGTTCCGAAGCCCTATGTTCAGTAGTCTACAGGGGCCTCCACAGTGTTTCAAAATGTAAATGTTCAACCTTTTCTCACTGCCATGGCAGGAATTCTCCTGTCCGATCCTCCTGAGTGCTGGGGTTACAGGTGTGCACCACTGTGGCCAGCTGAGGGGAGAAATCCTGAGGTCCATAGACATCAGATAAACCACTCAAGGTGACTATGCAAATGAAGAAATGTAGTATTTTTACTCATCACATGGTACGACATTTGTGGATTTTTTTTTTTTCTTTTTACATAGAGTCTCACTTTGTAGTTCAGGCTGGCCCTGAACTCACTATGTAGCCTAGGCTGGCCTTGAACTCACAGCAGTCCTCCCACCTCTGCCTCCTGAGTCCTGAGATTTCACCTGTGAGCCACCACACCCGGTACTGTGGTATGTGGTATCGAGTGTTGGGATTACAGGCGTGAGCCACCATTGCATGTGGTACTGGGGATCGAACTCAAGACCTTGTGCTTGCCAGGTAGATGCTGGAACCACTGAGCTAATCCTTGCACCCCCTTTGACCTTTGTGATTTTTAAATCCATAGTAGTCCTGTCAATTTTTTTCTTTTTTTTTTTTTGAGACAGGGTCTCACTTTGTAGTTCAGGCTGGCTGTGAGCTCACTATGGTGCCCAGGCAAGCCTCCAACTCAGCAATCCTCCTGCCTCTGCCTCCCAAGTGTTGGGATGACAGGCGTGAGCCACCACACCTGGCGCAGTCTTTGTACTTTTAAGAGAGTTACCTGTTTAGAAAATAAAACCCACGCTCATTCTCTCTGCATGCCAGCCTGAGGCCGAGCCTGTCTTACTCTGCTTTTGCTTTTATCTCGTACTTGTCAGTTACATTTGAATTGTTTTACTCTGTTGCACGCGGGTAATTCTGGAATATGCTGGGAAATAATTAATTTCGGATGCCATATGAACGTTCAGAGGGAAAGCGAACACATAGAGATGTGAGAATGATTTCTGCGGCAGATGGGCTCTGCAGAGGCCTCAGCACAAGGCCGGCTCCTCCGCGCAGCGGAAAGCGAACACGGAACAGCATCCGCGGGAACTGCGAGCAAGCTCATTTAAGATCCCTGTACTCGCAACTTCGCTATCAGTCGTCTTGCCCTGGAAAGGACAGAATAAGTCACTCTGGGCAGCGTCTGGCAGATTTAATTTCAGATTGATGTTCCCCACTCTTCTCTCCTCCCATCCTTTCAGTCTCACTGACATCCCCTGAAACAAACATCCCTGTTCACACTTTATCTGCTGAACACAAACCTATTACAGGCACGCAGAGCCAAATTTGGGGCAGAGGGTGTGAACGGGCATCTGACTCTGACTTTCTGTGCATGTCTCCTGGCCAGGCTCCCACACTGAGCAAGACTCATCTATTTCTCCCTATTTTAAAACTCCAGGACACCTCTCCTCCCCAATTTTCCATCTGCTGAAGAAATAAAATTGTTACAAATATTTTTAATTTTCTATAGATGCACACTCCTATCTTTCTTGGACATGTATTTAAAGTTAGCTTGGACACATCGTCAATACGTGTTTCATGTTATAAGAAAATGCCAAACTGATCTCCAGAGACCCGGCTAATTTCTCCTGCCCTCTGTAAGGAGGA
>PVIC010010112.1:31932-44177 GCA_004025085.1 Thryonomys swinderianus
AGTGCTGGGATTACAGGCGTGAGCCACCACGCCCAGCATTATATGTGGTAACCGGGGATCGAACTCAGGTCCTTGTGCTTGCAAGGCAGGCGCTGGAACCACTGAGCTAACCCTCCGGCCCTCTAAGAATATTTTAGATCACTTTGAAAACTTTATAAAATGGTTACATGTTGATTTAGAATTTTTTTTTACAAATTATATAAATATTTATTTTTGTCTGTTCAGTCTTTTAAAAAAGTACTTCTTAGGAACCTAAGAAGTAAAGAAGTTACTAATTACTTGTTAAGTTACAAAGATGAGTTAGATGTTCCTTTTAAATTTTTTTTTAAGTTAATCTGCTCTGGAACATAGAAGGTAATATGTTAAAAATAAAATTAATTACACAGTGTTATAAAAAAGCAAATTCTGTCATACTATGATAAATATTTAGAAAAGTTTTGTAAATTTTCATAAACTTTCCCTATGTGCAAACTTATTTTTGTGGAAATGTACACATAAGTAGTTTTTTTTTATAAAATCCATGTTGTTTGTCATATTTTATGTTTACAAATTGCCCCAAAAGCAGTTATTTACTTTCCACTTATTCCATAAGTATTTGCCATATTGCTGCATAAGTGTTTACAATTTTTAATTCTATGGGGATACTTAATGCTCTAATTGCATACTCTGATTGAATGTGTTGAAACGACTTTTTTATCACTAGGCATTTGATTTTTTTTCTGTTTGAGAACTGATAAATAATAGTGTGTTGAGTTTATAACATTTTCTCTGTTTATCATTTCTTTAAAGTAAATTTGCATAAATAGGGTTTTGACCCAGACAGCATGAATATTTTTATGACTCTTAATATAATGCCAAATTGCTTTCCTAAAGTGTTGGAGCATTTAAAAATGCAATCAGAAATGTGTGAGAGTACCCATTTCTTTATTCCCTTGCCAGCATGAGATATTATCATTCAAACCATTTTTCCTAATACAAAAGATTTGATGTGCTTTAACCTGCATTTTATTTCATTTTTATGTGTTTTTATATGTGTCATTTCTTATTTTCTGGACTATTTATTCACATTCTTTGACACATTACATACTTCATATTGCATATTCTATCTGACTTTAATAGTTTTTAATAAAACATCACTGTTTTGTCTATCCTATACAATATTTTATGTCTTTAAGATATAATTTTAACCAGTTCATTGGTCAACCTGGTAGAACTATTTTTTTTTTTTTTTGACATGGTCTCACTTTTGTAATTCAGGCTGGCTCTGAGCTCACTATGTAGTCCAGGCAAGCCTCGAACTCAGCAATCCTCCTGTCTCTGCCTGCCGAGTGCTGGGATAATAGGCATGAGCCATCACGCCCGGCACACTGGGAGAACTATTTTTAATGTTTGTTATTCTATGCACATTCCAGAAGATGTGCACAGCGGGACTTCTTTCTGTTTTATTAAGTACTTTGATATACTATGTTAAGTTCATTGTATATGTGGCAAAAATTCTATGATTAATTTCAAAACTGACATGAAAACATAACATTCACCATATGGGCAAAGAAGTATAATGTTACGCTTCATTTTTTTTTTTTTTTTGCTTTTTTTTGGAGACAGGGTCTTGCTTTGTAGTTCAGGCTGGCCCTGAGCTCACTATGGTGCCCAGGCAAGCCGCCGCGAACTCAGCAATCCTCCCGTCTCTGCCTCTCGAGTGCTGGGATTACAGGCGTGAGCCACCACGCCCAGCATTATATGTGGTAACCGGGGATCGAACTCAGGTCCTTGTGCTTGCAAGGCAGGCGCCGGAACCACTGAGCTAACCCTCCGGCCCACGCTTCATTTTATATATATATAAATATAAACATTTATAAATATATTATATAAATATATAAAAATATATTATATAATTAAAATATTTAAATATATCATATAATATTAAATCTATATAACATATAAAATGTATATAGTATATTATATATAAATATAATATATAATATATAAATAAATATATATTTATATATATTATACATTACACATATAAATATACATAAATATATTTATGAATTTTTTTTTTTGAGACAGGGTCTCGCTTTGTAGTTCAGGCTGGCTCTGCGCTCACTATGTAGCCCAGGCAAGCCTCGAACTCAGTGATCCTCCTGTCTCTGCCTCCCGAGTGCTGGGATTACAGGCGTGAGCCACCACGCCCGGCACTGTGGTATGTGGTATTGATGGCTGGTGGGCATGAATCTCCACGCCCAGCATTGTATGTGGTTTCCGGGGATTGAACTCAGGACCTTGCGCTTGCGAGGCAGGTGCCGGAACCACTGAGCTAACCCTCCGGCCCAAATAAATATATTTATATATTATATGATATACATATAATATATAAATATATATTATATATTATACATATAAATATATATTATACATATAAATATATAAAAATATATTGTATATAAATATATGTTAATTATATATAAATATGCATAATACATTTATAAATATTATATATTTTTATACACTATACCCGTCCCCTCCTGGTGTTAATACTTTTGTATTTGAATCGGTGGTTTTCATGTGTTTAGCAGTTTCTTCGCTGGTTCGATTCCATGGCAGACACGCCTACTGGAATCTTGGCAGAGCACATCATTATTTTCTTTCGCAGATGGCAAAGCCCCCGTGGGTCACTCCGGGTCATTCCGAAGCAAACACGGTCTGGACTCCGCCCGGAAGCCCCGCCCCGGCTGTTCGCTGGTCCTCTGCGGGGCGGGTCTGTTGCAGCGTCAGGCCGGGCGTCCTCGGTCCTCCGTCCTCCGCGCAGACTGAGCCGCAGCGCACAGACCTGCTCGGTCATTCTGCCGCCCACCCACGCTCTAGGGGGGGCTGGGGTCTGGGTTGAAGCTTTCTCTTCTGCCGGAATTCGTCCTCCCGCCACTCCCGCAGCAACTCTTCTCTATGGCTCTTGAGCTACTCAGAGGAAGCGAGACAAAAGCAGCAGTGTTTCTGGAAGTGGACTGTGTCTGCAGCTTCGCTCCGAATTCCGTTTGCTGTGACGGGAGAGGGACGCAGGGCCAGGGGCCGGCTCGGCCTGGACGCTCGCTTGACTTGGCAGACAGCTCTTGGGTTCTGGGCAGGAAGGTGGGTTCACACAGTCCCGCGAGAGGGTCTGGCAGACAGGGAACTCTTAATAGGTACGAAATGCTACCTTCTGGACATAGCTACTCCTGTTTCTCAGGTTCTCCTGGACGAAGTTTCCTGTGATCACCAGCGGCTGCTTGCCGGAAGCTCTAACAATGACATGAAGAGCGGGCCGGTTGACCCACCTGTTTAATGTACTCGATTTTTTAAAAAAAGCTTTTCTAAATTCCGGGCCTGGTGTCCCAACCTTATAATCCCAGCAGTTGGGAGGCAGAGGCAGGAGGATTGCCTGGGCTACACAGTGAGCTCGGGCCAGCCTGAATTACCAAGCCAGACCCTATCTTAAAACAAAACAAAACAAACCCAACAGCAAAGTTTATGGGTAAAACAGCTTCCAAGTTGTGCACTTCTGACACCATACATGCGTTTTAGCAGACGGATGACATTCTCTGGATACTTCGGTTCCTGAGCTGAGTTTGAAGTCACTGCCTGTCTTTAATTTCTACTTTTTAAAAATTTGTTTTTTATCATTTCTTTGGGTAGGTCTATAAGAGCTTTGTCAAGCTCATAGTAATAAACAGACAGCCTGGGTTCCCAGCCAACAAAGACACATACAGTGAAGGGATTTGAATATTAATATTGTCAAGTACCTCCTGGGGCTAATATGCATACATCGAGAAAAATATCTCTAGATTCCTAGACACAATCTTTAAAGTCCACATTGCTTTCATTAGCATACTGCAAAACGTTCAGAACTTCATACAAAGATGAATCCATATTTACAAGATGAACTTAGATGTGATTTGAAGAAAAAATAAAGATCTTCTGAGCCAACTATTAAAGCAATTTTGCCCTTTTTTCCAAAAACACCATCCAAATGGGGTGCTCAATCTGCTTCGGTCTCAGTGTAAGAGTGGGCCCCAGCTCCACATTCCTTACTTTATGTGTGCCGGGGGCCACAGCTGTCTCTGCAGTGTCCACGGTCGGTTTTCTGATGCCAGGAGAAAGCATCTACCACGGGGAGGAAAGGGCTGCCTGTGAGACATTAATATGCCTTCCCCGTCCCTTCCAAATTCATGACAGTGCGCAGGATTCTAATTGTTCTGACATGAGAAAGACAAAAGACAGCAGCTGGCCACTCCTATCGTTGGGATTCTCTTAAACTTACGAGCTGACCTACCTTCCTTGATATCATAACTGGCAGGATAAAGGCCCTCAGTCCCCTCCACAAGACAAGAATTGGAGGATGATGATGCTTATTCAAGAATTTAAAGGGTCCTTCAAAGTGAGCTGTGCAAGCTCATCTTTCTGGGAAATGAATTCTGTATTATTGTCAGGCATGGTGGCACGCACTTGAATTCTCTGCACTTGGGAGGCTGAGACAGGAGTTTTGCTGTAAGTTGGAGACCAGCCTGGGATACATAGCAAGTTCAACAGTAGCCTGAACAACAAAGTGAGACCCTGTCTCAAAAAAATTGTATTAGTTGCTAAAAATGAGAATTAACTTGTGTCATATACTGGTACAAATTCCTCAGTGTTATGTGTGATTGTGAGAGGTATATAAAATGTACCAATAAAGAATTCAAATAAAAAACTCATATTAGTTGAATGGCATATATTTTTTTCAGGACTGAATTTTTGTTCGGTGTTTTCCTCTTTTCATCGATAGCTTTCACACAGGGCTGGGGATTAAGCTCAGTGGCACCACACCTGCCTGGCAGTGTAATGTCCTGAGTTTGATCCCTGGCACCAGGAAAAAAGAATCAAATAGCTTTCATTCATTCATTCACTCATTCAATCTTTTCTTTATTTCTCGATCTATGACTGTTCAGAGTACACCTTGACCTTCCCGGGTCCAAGAGTAAGCAAGGTCATTCTGTGATTTAAGTGTCGTGGGTTCAGAGTGATAGTTTAGAACAAGGAGAAAGGAGCTGTCTTTGTCCTCTCAGATGCCCAGATTCGGCAAATATTTGGTTTCCACTTTTCATGTCTAAATTTAATGGCCAGCATAGTAGATGTGCGACTTCTGTATATAAGAATACCAAGACTGACAATAGTTCTGTACAGTCTTTCCTTCAATACTGTGGGAACCCTGTCAGACACTTTTTTTGAAAATGAAATTTATTGAAGACACAGTTTTAAGAGTCCCCAGGGAATGTTTGGATTACAAAAGGAAAAAAAGCCTTCTTTTTTTTTTTTTTGCATTGGTGATTTTAGCTTCACTCTTCGGGTGGCATCTGTAATTCCCATTATGTCTCTGGCAAGCCCAGTCACATATCCCTGTCTCAAATAGCAGTTGAATAAAGAAAAACACATAGACTTGTGCTTGTCTAGGAAACAGCTATGGAAATTTTATGGAAAAGTTATTCAACAAATAAATCATACTGTCCAACTTAAGGAAACATTGTACAGATCACATTCTGAGTATATTAAATGTGGGTAGGGGAAATTAATGAAGAATGTACCCCAAGAAGAAATCTTCTGGCGCTTTGGCCCTAATTTCAATCCTCCATTTCCTGCAAAGCCTCTCTAAGAGAGACCTGCCCTGGGGAAAGTCTTCAACAACTAGCCAGCCCCATTGGACATTTCTCCTGCTTACCAACCCTGCAGGGAAAATACTGGGTGCCCCTGGCCCCCAAAGGCTGTACCACAAGACAATGAACATGATGATAGTCTACTATGATGTACTTTCCCCGCATTTTCACTTATGTATGGACTTCTTCACTGACTATACATTCTTAAAGGGTAGGAACAACCACTTCAGTTTATTTATTTTTTATTCCACTTGATTAGTTCTGAGATTAGTTTTTTTGTGTGTGTGGCAGTAGAGATCAAACTCAGGGCCTTGTGCTTGCAAGGCAGGTGCGGTGGCACTGAGTCTAATTCCCAGCACTCCACTTGATAAGCTCTAAGGCGAAGATTTAAAAACTGTGAAGTGTTCAATATCCAGACAAATGCACTTCCAATTCACTTGAGCCAGTTTGTCTAAGTTCCAACCTTTCTCTCTCCTAAGTCTCAGATCTTAAGCTTATTATTTAAAAAGTTTAAATTTTACCAGCTTAACTGTGAAAAATATTGAATAGCAAGTAAAAGCTTTGAAATATTTCAAAAATATCATAAGAAATAACAACTCTTCCACATTTAAGGGATGTGATACAGTAACTGCACAGCTATAAGACAGGAGTTGCCTGCATCTTCGATCAGTTATGTGTTCCTTAAAAGTGGATACTGGATTTACTGGAATGTTTTTAAAATGCTAATAATATGTGATATTTGATTTATGAGAAACCTTGTAAGCAACCTCATTTTACTCTGAAAATAGTAATTGTCTTGAGATTCAATTTAAGGCTATAATTATAGGCAGTATGCTTTATTTGAAATCGTAGACAATAAAAATAAAGATTTCACTTTCATAAACTCATTATTTCTTATTTTAAAAAAGAAAAGAAAAACTCTTCCAAATTTAATGAAGCTATTACCAAAGAAATGTGGTAATCAATTTCTAATATATAACATCATGGCAATGAAATGTGCTATAATTTAAATAAAGGCTTCTTCCATTAGGTCGGCAGAAATGCAAAGAAAGCATTTTATTAGCCTCCCATTTCTCACACAGGCAGAAAGAGGGGGCTAATGAGAAGACTCTGAGGTTAATAACATTCCCACTTGATCTACACTTTAATTCCTCAAAGTATACTGCTGTGGTTTGACCAAGTCTTCCTGTCCCCTAGGGAAAAAAAAATCAAAATAATTTTAAGAAATGAATGAATTTCTTATTTTGAGTTTTAGAAGGAACAAAAGCACACTGCGACCATATTTCACTTGCTGCCACTTGTACCATCAAAGAGCATGTGCCACTTGATCTCTAATTCCACATTTCAGCGCCATCATCTAAGCGAAGAACTTTGGGGCGGGCTGGGTGTGCAGCTTGGTGGTTCAGTGCATGACCGTTAGCATGTGTGAGGCCTTGGGTTTGATTCCCAGTACTGGAAGCAATAAATAAATTATAGAATGTTTCCAGGGTGAATCCCATATATACATACATGATACAGCCCAGCAGCTCCCGTGTGGCACATCGGGGTGGCCTTTTCCTTTCTGCCAGCGACGAGATATCAGCGTCTTTTCATGCCCATCTTGTGACTTCTCTGGCACAGGCCCACAGCGAGGGTGCCCAAACCTCCTCCTCCTTAGCTCTCAATTGCATGTTTCTTCTGTGTTCTCAGAAAATTGCTTCATCTGCTTTAGCAGGAAGCAAATTGTTTAGTTACTAAATCCTCCCACATTTTAATCTCAGTACTTTTTCCTTTGGCGTCTGTCTAGTCTCCTCTCCGTAAAAAGCTCGAAAAAAGGAGTGAGTTGTGGGACGAGGAGCAGTTTGAGAGACTGTTCACCTCCGATGACTTTGAGTCAGTTATTCAACTCAGGTTTGAAATGGACATCGTGACAGCGACGTCACCAGATTGGCATGAGACTTTATATACATGTCTAAGATGTGGCTGGTGTGAAATAAATAACAGCTTTTATAAAAGTAGAACCTTTCTTTCTTTCTTTCTTTCTTTCTTTCTTTCTTTCTTTCTTTCTTTCTTTCTTTCTTTCTTTCTTTCTTTCTTTTCTTCCTTTCTTTCTTTTTTTTTTTTTTTTTTGAGACAGGGTCTCGCTTTGCAGTTCAGGCTGGCCCTGACTCACTATGGAGCCCAGGCAAGCCTTGAACTCAGCAATTCTCCTGCCTCTGCCTCCCGAGTGCTGGGATTACAGGCGTGAGCCACCACGCCCGGCTGTTTCTTCTTTTTTTAAAAAAATGCAGACCTCTGCATTTCCTTTTGTTCGCTCTTTCTTCCGCATCTTCCATCTCTGTCTCGCACCTGACTGTCTCTGCTCTCACGCGCACAGGCCTTTCTTCCTCCCGTCCAGCCGCCGCCGTCCGCAGCTGGTCTTGCTGACCAAGGCAAAGCCATCGTCTTGAGAAGATGGGACCCGCCGCCGAACTCCTCGACAGTGTCAAAGGGCATCACTTCCGGGTCTCCTCCGTCCTCTTTGAAATCTCCACAATTTATATACTTTTCCAACACATCTCAGAAACTGCACTTCCCACGATTTTTGACGAACTACTTCATACCCAATAACAGGATTTTTTCCCCTCCGTCTTCTGTCTCTGGTATCTGTGGAAGGACAACACCTGCTACCTTCCAAGAGGAGTCTGTCTTAGGAATAAGTACCGCTCTTGGAGTTCAGGACTGTTTCAGACAGTGCCAAATGTGTGCATTACAATTGTGATTTCAGTCAGAGTAGCCCTCGGGCATGCAGTTTAACGTAGGGTACTACTAGTCCAGCACTGTCTCTCCTTACGTGACGCCTCTTCACATCACTCTCAAATTATACAAGGAGTACATCCATTATCTTTCAGAAATTATGCAGTACAGAAATGTCTAAAGCTTTTGGTGTCGTTTTAACTTTCCCTTTTCTCCTAGTCCAGTGAGATGGTCTCCACCCTTGAACTAGGATTGCTCAGTCCAAGAAAGGCAAACGTGGGACTCGGCTTGGAAGCAAAGCTGCGCTTCTCCCGGGTCGGGGCTGCTGCAGGCCGCAAGGCGGGTCTGGCTGGTCTCCTCTGTGCGGCTCTCCTTCCCCGCGTCCTCCGCCTCAGCCCGCGGGTGCTTCAGCTCGGAGGCCCGGGAGAGAGGGACGAGCCAGGTGGGCAGCAAGACGTCAGTAAAGCTCTGCAGCGACAGCTTTTGCTCAGGGGGAGGGGGGTCTGGTTCTGGGCCCCGAGGAGCCCGCGGACCGCGTCCTGCCGCCCCCGAAGGCCGCGCGCGCTCGCCAGGCCGGGCACCCGCAGGAGGAAGGCCTGCGCTTTCCGGGCAGGGAGCGGCCCGCAGCCCCGTGATGGCGCCCCCTGAGGGAGCGATGCTGCTGCTGCTACTCTTTTTCCTACTATGTGAACTTTTTCTTTACTTGACCAAAGAGCCTGATGGCTGTGGAGATAGTTCTTTACAAAACTCCTTTGAAAACGTGTACGTACCCATACGGGCTCTCACTGTAGAAAATCACGGTGGTACTAAGCAAACTCTTTATTTTAAAACCTGCTATACTCATGTGTGTATATTTTCGTGTCCATATATTCTTTTAGTAAGAAGACTGGAAGCTCAAAGATATTAAGGATTTTGCGTAAGTGAGCATAGCTAGGCTAAATGTCAAACTGAAATTCAACCCAGAAGTCTTTTTGTGTGTGTGTGTGTGTGTGTGTGTGTGTGTGTCAGATGCTTTTTCTATACATTACATATCCGCTCCTTTCCTACGCTTACATAATATCCTCTGGACCCTCAGGAAAAGCCCTGAGCTCCCAGCACTAGAACTACAACAAAAATTTAAAAAGAGTATATAACTTTTGTTTCTGTGGAGGACAGAACCTAGAAGTGACGCATTCACAGGGAGGATGCCAACGCAAGTGCCCACCAGGTTCCCTCACCTGTACCCATGGGAAGAAGAGGGGCAAACAGATGGGGCGCCCGCGGAGGAGTGGTGGGCCATTTGATCATTCATTCTTTCACTTGATTATTCAAGATTATTAACTGAGCACTCTGTCCTGGTGATACAAAGAGACACAGTCTATTATTGAGTTTATTCTATCACTGGGAGAGATGAACACTCCTAAAATGACCTCGATTAGTGATTACTCTAATCAGAGTAATACATAATACCCGACTGAGATGGTAAAGGGAGGGTTCTGTAGAGAGAGCTCGAGCTTATTCCTGAACGAAGACACGAACCCAACAAGGTGGAAAATCGAGAGCAGATTTTTTTTTTCCATCAAGAGAACGGGGGGATCCTGTTCCGGGACTGCACAGCACAGCCTATGCCAACACCTGCTGCAAGGTGGAGGGTGCAGGTCTGTGGGCTGCAGGTGGTTCGAGCCACAGAAGTGGCCCCGACTGGGCACCTCTCAGCATTCCCTGTGGGCTCCAGCTGAGGGTGGACGTGTGCCAGCAGGTGCCATTTACCAGTGCGGCACACAAGGGGTCCCCCTGTCTGCCCCAAGCACCTGCCCCAAGACTAGGCATCATCTCCTTCCTCTCTTTCATCATACTTCACGATTCACTAGGGAGAGAGTGGGTGTCTATCCTTCACATTGAAATCTGATATTTAAAAGGAATAGAGGGACAGGCTTCCTTAAATGGCTTTTCTGTTCCACTTACTTATTAGGCTAGAACTAACACTCTTGAAAAAAAAAACTAAGGTATTTTTTACACGTTTCAGTACAACTCTAAGATCCATGCCCAAGATTGCTAGTGTCTGGAACCTTCTTCTAGATTTCAATCATGGAATCTGCAGATATAAAGTTCTATATCAGTGGAATTTAAAACAGGGGAATTATTTGGGTGGTTCTAAGCGAATTTAATTTAATAGAGGAGAACTTTCTCTGGACTATCACAAGGAGAATCTCAGAAAAATATGTCCCAGCTAGCAGAGGTGGAGACGTTCATGAATGTGCAGCCTTCATCACGGGTCAGGGGACAAGGAACTGCAGATAGGTGATACGATTTAAGAACCATACTGATTTACAGCTTGGAGAAAGAGGCTGAGTAGGTCATGTCAGTACCAGAGAGCTTCAAAAATGGCTCCAGTCTGCAAGTGAGTGTCATGGATCTGGTCAACACCTTGATTTCAGCAAAGTGATGTGGCCATGCTGTGCGCTGATTTTTTCAACCTACTGAAAATTTGAGGGAATGGATTTGTACTTTTATAAAACAGTTTATAAGAGTAATTCATTACTCAGTTCTGGAAAACTAAAATATGTGCAACATTTGTAAATTTTTTTTTTTGAGACAGAGTCTCGCTTTGTAGTTCAAGCTGGACCTGAGCTCACTATGTAGCCCAGGCAAGCCTTGAACTCACAGCAATCCTCCTGCCTCTGCCTTCTGCGTGCTGGGATTACAGGTGTGAGTCACCACAACTGTCAGTGTGGTTTGTGGTTACTGGGGAGTGAATTTGGAAACTTGCTCTTGCAAAGCAGATGCCAGAACCACTGAGCTAAATACCTGGCCCATAACTATAGATTTTACAGTCTCCCATGGCACACAGAAAACTAATGCAGCTTTCAAGGAGGCGTTTTGAAGACAACTCAGACTCAGGAATCAGTCAGAGGTGATTCAAGGTCCCAGACCAGATCCCAGATGGGCTGATCTGCGGACAGATGGGGGATAGAATCTTCCAGAGTCTTTCTTTATCTTCTTACATGCTCATTGCTCCATGATGATATCTTGGCCAGTGATAGATTGAGCTTTTGGTGCTGGCCACCTAAGACTACATGGAGCTAAAATTTGCTATTGTTGGCCAATAGAGCTTTGCAACACAGTGCACTCTTCATGTGTGTGTTTGCGGTGATGCTGGTGTTGACACATTTACTCTACAAACTTCCATCCAAGCAGAGCACATCTCCCCACACAAACTGTGTACTTGACAATGGGAAGGAATGACTGCGTGTGGCTTGTGTGTTTATTAATTATATCTTTTCACTCTAGAGTGTATTTCTCCCTTTTCTGGACTACATTCTTTTTTATTAAAAGAGTTACTGTAAAATAATATCCTGTTTTAGCCAGTAGTACCCTCTAAATCTCATTTTCACTGAATCTATTGATTGCATCAAGAGGCTGGATTGCATAATTGACCTCAGCCATCTATGTCTGTGTACATGAATTCTGTGCTGTTTTGAACAGTGATGAAATTACCTGATAACATATTTCTCAGAATGTACCCATTGTTAAGCTATGCATGATACTGCTTTCTTCATAACCACAAATATTTTATTGTAAGTAAGATCACTCTCTCATGCTCTCTTTGGCAACACATATACTAAAATAAGATCACCCTCTCATAAGTAGTGTATGTTTTCTTTTTTTTAAATTGAATTCTTTATTGGTACTATTTATATACATCTCAAAATCACATATAACATTGGGAAATTTGTACCAGTATATGCCACAAGTTAATTCTCATTTTTACCCATATCCCTACCCACTCCCCCCTCCTCCCCCCTTTATACATGCTCTTTTATTTTCTTTCTGTATCATATTTATTCCTTCCCCTCATCACATTCCCACACCAAGTTTCCTATAGAAATA
>PVIC010010113.1:0-44091 GCA_004025085.1 Thryonomys swinderianus
TGCTGCCCTTTTTTTAAATAAAGTTTTATTGAAACATAATTATGCTCATGCATTCATGTGTTAACCATGCAGCTTTCATGCTACAAATGCAGAGTTGAAACATTGCAACAGAGAATGCATAGGCTTTGAGGCCAAAGTACTTACGCTCTGGCCCTTTACAGAAAGAGTTTGCCCGTTCCTAGGCTTGCTGATTTCCTGGGAATCATTTCAGTTCCCTGGGCTTTAGTTGTCACATTTGAGCAATAAACGGATTTGAATAAATGATTTGTACCTCAAATGGTCATTATATGACTAGTGAGGTGTGAAAATGGTCTTGAATGTAGAAGTATAACGATGGTCGTTAACGGTTGCTAACTGAATTCTCTTTTTTTCTTATCACAGATCCTGGCCATAATTTCCATTATGTTCATTGTTCTCTCCACCATCGCCCTGTCACTCAATACGCTGCCTGAGCTGCAGAGCCTGGACGAGTTTGGCCAGAACACAGACAACCCGCAGCTGGCCCACGTGGAGGCCGTGTGCATCGCGTGGTTCACCATGGAGTACCTGCTGCGGTTCCTCTCCTCGCCCAAGAAATGGAAGTTCTTCAAGGGCCCGCTCAACGCTATTGACTTGCTGGCCATCTTGCCGTACTACGTCACCATCTTCCTCACCGAGTCCAACAAGAGCGTGCTGCAGTTCCAGAATGTGCGTCGCGTGGTCCAGATCTTCCGCATCATGCGCATCCTGCGCATCCTCAAGCTTGCGCGCCACTCCACCGGCCTCCAGTCCTTAGGCTTCACCCTGCGCAGAAGCTACAATGAGCTGGGCCTGCTCATCCTCTTCCTCGCCATGGGCATCATGATCTTCTCTAGCCTTGTCTTTTTTGCAGAGAAGGATGAGGATGACACCAAGTTCAAAAGCATCCCAGCCTCTTTCTGGTGGGCCACCATCACCATGACAACTGTTGGGTATGGAGACATCTATCCCAAAACTCTCCTGGGGAAAATTGTTGGTGGTCTCTGCTGCATCGCGGGGGTCCTGGTGATTGCTCTGCCCATCCCCATCATCGTCAATAACTTCTCTGAGTTCTACAAGGAGCAGAAGAGGCAGGAGAAAGCAATTAAACGAAGAGAGGCTCTGGAGAGAGCCAAGAGGAATGGCAGCATCGTTTCCATGAACATGAAGGATGCCTTTGCCCGGAGCATTGAGATGATGGACATCGTGGTTGAGAAAAATGGAGAGAATATGGGTAAGAAGGATAAAGTACAAGATAACCATTTATCTCCCAGCAAATGGAAATGGACGAAGAGGACACTGTCTGAAACCAGCTCGAGTAAGTCCTTTGAAACCAAGGAGCAGGGATCCCCTGAAAAGGCCAGGTCGTCTTCCAGTCCTCAGCATCTGAATGTCCAGCAGTTGGAGGACATGTACAACAAAATGGCCAAGACCCAGTCCCAGCCCATCCTCACTACCAAGGATCCGGCAACGCAGAGCAAACCAAAGGAAGAACTAGAAATGGAGAGCATCCCCAGCCCCATAGCCCCTCTGCCCACTCGTACCGAAGGGGTCATCGACATGCGCAGTATGTCGAGCATCGATAGCTTCATCAGCTGTGCCACAGACTTCCCCGAAGCCACCAAGTTCTCCCACAGCCCTTTGGCATCACTCCCCAGCAAGACTGGGGGCAGCACAGCTCCAGAGGTGGGCTGGCGGGGGGCTCTGGGTGCCAGCGGCGGTAGGCTTGTGGAGGCCAACGCCACCCCTGATGCCAGCCATCACTCCGGCTTCTTCATTGAGAGCCCCAAGAGCTCCATGAAGACCAACAACCCTTTGAAGCTCCGAGCGCTCAAAGTCAACTTCATGGAGGGCGATCCCAGTCCGCTCCTCCCCGCTCTGGGAATGTATCATGACCCTCTCAGGAACAGAGGGGCCGCCGCAGCTGCTGTGGCAGGACTGGAGTGTGCCACGCTCTTGGACAAGCCTCTGCTGAGCCCGGAGTCCTCCATCTACACCACAGCAAGTGCGAGGACACCGCCCCGCTCGCCCGAGAAACACACAGCAATAGCATTCAACTTCGAGGCTGGTGTCCACCAGTACATCGATGCGGACACGGATGACGAGGGCCAGCTGCTCTACAGCGTGGACTCCAGCCCTCCCAAGAGCATCCGCGGGAGCACCAGCCCCAAGTTCAGCATCGGTACTAGATCAGAGAAGAACCACTTCGAAAGCTCCCCGTTACCCACCTCCCCTAAGTTCTTAAAGCAGAACTGTATTTACTCCACTGAGGCATTGACTGGAAAAGGCCCCAGTGGTCAGGAAAAGTGCAAACTCGAGAATCACATCTCTCCTGACGTCCGTGTGTTGCCTGGGGGAGGAGCCCATGGGAGCACTCGGGATCAGAGCATCTGAGCTCCCCACCACGAAGGGGAGAGTTACGGGCAAGGTCCAAGGAGGATGGCTGTTCGGCTTACCTGCCACAGAGCTTTGCTTCATGAACCCAGAAACAAAAGCTCTGCAAAGCTCCCAGGGAGAAGAAAGACTCAGAAGTCCCCTAAGACCTGAAGAGCCATGACAGGTCCGTCAGCATGAAACTGGCCGAGCCACGGGGACAGTGCCTCCTTGTAACAATTCCACTGCCCTCTTTGGGAGGTGACACGAGCAGAGATCATGGCCACCATCACCGCCATGCCAGACCCTAACTCCGGCCACCTACTCTCCGTCCTTCTCTGGTGGCCCTGTCACACCCTCTGAGGGGCAACCTTTCTAGCCCCTCCTGGCTTCAGCTGGAGAAGGATGCTGGAACGAGTGGCTGGCGTTAAAAGGGGGCATTGACCAAGTTGGTAGTAAGTGTCACCCGCCATCTCTAGGAAAACCTGTCCATCGCTTCCTGGATCACCCTGCTGGAAGGCCCCAAGGAACACTTGTGTCATGGGGAAATCGCGCCATAAGCCACGATTCCAGAGCAAAGCTCACTCAAATGACTTCACTGACTTCAGTATTCCATAGTACCTGAGATTTTATTTTGCGATACCATCAGGGTGAGTTGCACCATTTGTACTCGATTCTAATTGCCCCCTGGCAATCTGGGAAGGGTTCCGAAGGCAGGCGCGCAGCCAACAGGATGAACTCTGCGTTGCTTTAGGGTTATAGAAAGAAAATGATTTCTGTACACCACTAGTATAGACTCAAAAGATATCCAAGCATCAAATATGCAAAAGAAGTAGTTTATTCAAAGAGACTATGTGTTACCGAAGAACGGCATAAAAATCTGATTTCCTTTTATACCTGCAAAAATGAAAGGAAAAAAAACCCACCCCCTTGTTAAATGCCCCACCCAGATTTTTTAATATTTCCTGCTGTGGCAGGGAAAGCACCTACTATACTAGAAATTCTTTTTTTGTTTCCTGTGGTATTCAAGCTAAAAGAAATTTAATAAAAAGCACTTTATGTTTTTCAACTCTAGGTTCTACCAGGGACAGTGTCACCATCTTGCACTTTAAAACAAGCACTATTTCCTGTGGGCCACCTGTTGGCGCTGTAGTTGGCATTTCCAGCCACAGTGGGCGTCATCGAGTCCGAGGGCTCCTTCCCTGCCCCTCTGGAGCCTCCCCTCACCCTCATGGGCCAGAAGGGGTTCTCGGCTCTTGGATAGGGCTTCTCCTAGAGTCACCTGCGCGGGAGACATGCACATCTCAGAAGGTCCCAGCGACGGTTGGGCATTGGGCGTTCGTTCTTTCTTGTCAACCAGCCATTGGTGTGTTTTCCTGTCAGTCTGTCCTACAAGCTCAGTTCTCGTTCCTGCAGCCATCAATGCAGACAGTACAGACAAAAGCAATAAGTATTTGTGCACATCCTGAGTGGTTCTGGTGTATTTCTTGGTGTTGGTCTTCCTGTCCTAGTTTGATGACCTGCTATCATTCTGCCTGCTTTTACTCCAGCGGCATGGTGTTGTTGGCCATTCCTCATATGGTGACGCTGGGGTGAGCCGCTGGTTAGTACAACGTTACTGTATTAGTTCATGAGTCAGTGAAGATAACTTACTGTGGGTCTGCCTGTCTATAGTACAATAGAGCACTCTTGCTCCCTCAGTATACTGCGGATGGATGATGATGTCTCTAGTATAATAGTGTAGTTCTGCCTGGCTTCAATACAGAGCGGGCATCTGTCTTCCTGGTGGAACAAAGATACCATGTTGGGTCACTTATCCTTACTTAGTGTAATCCATTGCTGGCCTGCTCATTAGTACAATGGCATGATCCACCTGTCCACGCACAAATGTCAAATTGTTGTGACATTGCCCTTAAAAACGTGTGCTCTCTGCTGCGTATGAACCCAGCCTGTGGCATTTCTCAGTCTCTTCAGGGATTGTGGATCCTCTCAAAAGGGTGCGGTCCTGCTGTGGGCTGTGTTAACAAAGAAAATGCCAATTTGACTCTTCCTGGGTGTCTTCAGAGTACTTGTAAGGGACTGAGGGGCGGGGAGAGCCAGTGTAGGCACAGGCTGGCACTCCAGAGCAGAAGCACAGTGCTTCCACACCCCTTTGCTGGGTGCATAGTCAGGCTGGGGCCTTTGAGGAACAACTGTGGGACAGTTCTCTGCTGGCCATCTTCTGTGTCTCTTCGTTTTCATGACCATTTCTGTCCATCAGCACAAATGTGAAAATTCAGGGAAAACAAATGCTTTTTGATAAAAGTAAATAGTTGTGATTTCCAATTCAAATATTTTTAGAGCTGATGCTACCTGTAAAAAAATGATAATAGTAATATAGTATATTTTACATATCAGGAAAGTAAACATGTTTAAATATAGCCATATATAGTGAGAAGGAACTTACCACCCCTTCTTCAAATCAAGGCATTTCATTGTTAGTCAAAGCAGACGAGAAGTGTACAGATTGGAAATGACTTCTTTCATTCTTTCTCTTTTTTTTAATGAATAACCAATTGGTGCAACTCTCCTGGTAACCAAAGGCCCTTTATGCCTTGTGTCGTGTAGGACCTGGCCCTTCCTTCCTCATGTGTTTTGTCTGACCTTGAAGTAGCATTTTATTGAGTCACTTTTGAAGGAAGAATTCAGAAGTATCATTAAGAACCTACCTTTTCAGGCTTGATAGCCAGAGTCCTATAGAGTTCTTATAGAAACAGAATCATTGAAAATCAGCATATACTATGCTTAGAAAGTATTCCGTTTTGGTTTGAGTTTGGTTTTTGTTTTTCTTTTACTTGTACGTGTATGTATTGCAGGGTCATAGCTTTTGTCCTGCACTCAACTCAAAATAGCATATTGTACATTTTCCCAGCACCCCTCATACCGACCTAAAAGGAACACACCCAGATTTATAATGTGCATACTCCATCCTGTACCTGTGTACAGGTACGTAATGCACTGGGAAATCTACCTAATGTCTCCACTAAGAAGCTGAACTTCACAGCCAGTCTTGGTAGAGGAGAAGAAAGCTGTGGTTTGGAGGCAAAGACTGTGTTAACCCAGTCAATTAACCTGTTGCTGGACCAGGTGGAGCAAAAAGAAACAGGTCGACCCACGTAAACAAAATGAGGGGCCAGGGCAGGTGAATGCCCCGTCCCTTTGGCAAATTCGCTGAAACTCGTCAAGAATTTGAGTTCCAACTTCCACCACTCTCAGAAAGGGCTAGGGACCAGGTGGCTCCATGTCTCGATCACACGGAAGAGTCTGGCCAGCAGGAGAAGCGGCCACGGCGTGGAGAAGCCAGTTCATCCGCTGTTTTATCTTTGGCTCAAAGAAAACAACTGGTCTTCGGTGCAGTAGATTTCTCAGTGCCTTCTTTAGGAATTCTATCTTAAGCACACTTGAAGGGAAAGAAAAAAGGAGAGAACATTCATTCCTGTGAGGCCCCTTTCTCTAAAAAGATCAGGAATCAAGAAGAGGAGGAAACAACACAATCCTGAGGCGGCCGTCTCCTTTCCACCTGCTCAGTTTGCCTGGATAACTGCTGGTGATACAGACTTCTCAAACTGATTCCAGAACTTCTCCACTGTGTCTTGGTAACTGTAGCCTCATTTCTGCCCTTTCTCCTAACAAGATCCCTGTTTCTGGGGGGGGGGGGGCGGTATTCTCTTCTGTAACACTGTAATGTATTGTTGATATTCGTAACTATTGTATATTTCTGTCTATGCCATGAGCAAGGAAACATTTCAAATTCACCACGGACAAGGGTGACTAAAGCCAGGTCTATCTCTCTCTCTGTCTCTCTCTGTCTCTCTCTGTCTCTGTCTCTCTCTCTGTCTCTCTCTCTCTCTCTGTCTCTCTCTCTCTCTCTCTCTTTAATTCTCTGCCAACTTGTCTCAAATAAGATAATCCCAGGCATTTCAGCATCATGTAAATTTGACTCAAAGAAGGACACAATAAAAAGCCTCCAGGACACATGCCTTTGGGGACATTTTTTTTTCTGTAGCCTCGAACTTGGCAGGAGGAAAAAGGGGGTCCCCCAGACTCCCCAACAGAACAATGGGAAGCGTCCAGCCCCAAGAGGGCTTTTCCCCGCCTACCACTGCTTCTATGACAGCATCCAAATGGTTTCACGGCGCCCAGCTGGGGCCGCTCAGACCAGCCCAGGCTGCACACAGAAATAAGTGTTACCTCTGCATTTTTTTTTTGTTGCCATTTTCCTGGTTCTAAAAACATCTGATGTGTGACTACACCATAGGATGTCCACATATCTCAGAGTAGTCTATTTTTCTGTTCAGATAAAATATATAGAGATATGTATTTTTAGCAAATTTATAATAGGGTCATTGAGTCTAATTTCTTCTTTTGTGATACAGAGTAATATGTGAAGAGTTTTATCGTTGGTCAATATCATAGGTCTTGTTCATTTCTTCCTATAGTCCCTTTGGCTGTTTTCTCATTTCTTCCTTTGGAGTCTGATTGTTGGGAGACAAGGAGGACTTTGGGGCGGGACTTCCAATGCAGGGATTCCCTGACGCTGGGAAATGCGTGCTTTTCCCTCATCTGCTGTTTCTCCTCCTCGTTGTTCTTAAGAGTCCAGGGCCTAAGTACCAAGCGAGACAGGAAAGTTGACTCAAACTGGCTTCGGGATCAGGCTGGGACACAGGTTGCCTGAGCTCCTGCCCACACCTTGTGGAGACCTGAAGGGACTGAACTTTCTCATCCCCAGACATCTTGGATCCAAAAATCTCATCCGCAAACTTGCTGCTGGCGTCTCCTCTGAGGTCCAGACTGCGCCCCAAGTCTTTACCAGCTGGCCCAGCTCTTCTCACATCCCTCGCCCCACTCCACCCCGTCTCCCTCCGATGGGACCAGAGGCCCAGAGCACGTTCAGATTCTCGCAGACCTCAGAAGAGCCTGCTGGACTTCAGATCTCGCCGACATTTTCCAGTTTCCCGTTTCAGTCCATTTCCAACCGCCTCACTGAGAGAATGGCCAGACGCCCCGTGGCGAGCCCCGAAGAGACATTCCCAGATTCTGCTGCCCCATCTCCCCTTCCCTTTCCAGCTGCTGGCTCCGTGAGATTTCTTGCAAACACTCACAGTACTTTTCCAGTTTCCACCTCTCCAAGCCCCGGAGAGCTTTTGGACCGTCCTGATAATTCCATGAGGTGATGTTCAGCCTCCAATAGACAGAGGACATGTCACTGGCAGGATCTTCGTGGGAAGGTGATCTCCATCCATCGGGCCCTGCAGGATGATAAAGAAGGGAGTCTCTAGCCTGCATTCATCCAGGCTTTGACCTACACCTCGCCTCCTCGTCTGCCGTGGCACTCTGGGCAGAGATTTGAGCTGTACCAAGACCCCAGACAGCAGTGAGCCAACCTCACCAGCCCAACCCCAGGAGGGAGCCACCCAAATACATCTGTATTATTCTGGGCCATGACCCTAAGCAATTTTCCCACCTCCAAAAATCCCAGTGATCTGGTTTGAAAGAGCCAAATAAAACAGACAAGAGATAAACAAAATTTTTGCATACAAACAGCAAGACCAAAAAGAAAATAATCTTGCAATAGCTGCCCAGGTTCAACATCCAGATAAGCGAACGGCCCTGTCTGTGGTTGTCCTCATTTAAGAAAAAGGTTGGGTGTGCATTCTGGCTTTCCATCCACAGTCCCTGACGTTATTTTAACCTGAGTTTTCTCCTAAACTTGCCAAGAACCTGAGCTCCAGAAGAGTTGTTTTTGGAAGGAGCTGTTATTAGAGCAAACCCGGCTTCTTCACCTTGAACCCTAACTTTATTTTTCCTGGCAAGGGTGCTGAAAAAAAATCCCCTACCGTCTGGCCTGGATGGGATAAAGTGGAGCAGGTGACCCGTAGACGAAGCCCCCCATCTGCAGGTGGCTACACATACACAGGTCTCTGACATTTTTTCTTGTGTGAGAGTGACAGGGAAGTCGATTTCAGCTCAGGGTAACCAAGTTCATCTAACAGGTTGGGGTGCTTGCACCACGGCGGGTAATGCGCTCTAATCCCTTCCCCACAAGTATTTACAGGGAGCCTGGATGATATATAAAATGGGCGTTGCAAAGGGTTCCTATCCTTGCGTGGAAACTGGACTGAAATATGAAGAGAATTCTCTGCTCCCTGGTGTGCATGTGTGTGTGTGTGTGTGTGTGTGTGTGTGCGCGCGCGCGCACACGTGCACATACACATGCACACTGTTCATTCTCAGCACCACCTCATGGCAAGGTTGGAGCACAGTTAGAAAGAGCTCTGGCACCACGATTTGGAGCCATTGCAGGGGATGTGAAGGCAGGAAGGTGGCAACAGGAACCCCTCCATCTGCCCTATGCCCTGACCCCCATCCTCTCAACACCCTTCCAGCCCAACCCCAAGGCCACCCTGGGATAGGACATGTGCCACCCTTTCTCAGGCCAGCCAGGGAGCAGTCTACAAAATCCCCCGTCACTGGTCAGCCATCTTACGGTGCTTCAGCCCTTCTGCCCAGACCCTGTGCCCTCAAAGAGACCCAGTGATCTTTTACTCACTGGAAGCCACCCCTCCCCCCACTCCCCAGGCAATCAGAAACGGCACCTCCCAAAGGGTTTCCCTTCCACTACCAGAAGCAAAACAGGAGATCCCATGCAAGAACTTCCAAAATCTCCACCCGTGATGTAATACAGAAAAGCAAAAAGAGAAGCAGCCATATTAGCTCTATGGCACACAAGGCTGTGGCTGCCCGAAAGCAGGGTGCCTGCACCCCACCCCCACCACATCTCTTCCCTCAGGCCTGGCTACTGCTTTCTCCAAGCAGAGCATTTGGTCTGGAGGCTCCTTCGTGTAAGGTGGTTTTGAGGAGGTGGGTCTTCAGCATGGGCTGAGTCCGAGCCCAGGTGGGCTTAGGTGAGATGGGCCAGGGCGTTTGGACGGGCAGAATGAGTAGCTACCCGCCTCCAACCCGAATGAAACAAAGAGCAATTTCCTGGGTTGCACTCTGTGGAGGCTGGGCTCTGCAGAAATTGCTCATGCTGTCAGGACGGCTCTCGAAGGTGCAGGAAAGACCCAATCCTGTCTCATTTGCATGTGCTCCAGCCATACTTCCTACTCCCTGAGCTAAGGTGGGCCAGGAGGAACTGGATTCTCCTCTGTGTAGCCATCCCTAGGGCTTGGAGTTCAGCAGCTACGAGCTGGGTGTGCCATTAAGTAAGCTGGCAGCTGGCTCCTTTCTGTCCAGATCTACCTTGACTTCAGCCCAAGGTGAGTGAGCGAATGTGGAAAGGACTGATGGACGAGTGGGGAGATCATGGAGTTCCTCTCTGGCTGTAAGCACTGCCAACTGGGGAGGAAGGAGAACGGGGGCCCCTCTCACTGAGGACCACAGATGCCCCACCAGTGCCATCTGCTCTTGGACGCGGTCTGGGACCACAGTGACGTCCAACTTTGACCCTTGTTGGCCCCAGCCTGATAAGGGTCACAGCCGTCTCTCAGAGTCGCCTGCAGGGGGCTGCAAAAGCAGCCCGCCCCATCCCTCCTGTCCTGCCTGCCAGGTCCAGCTCACGCACCCAGGGGAGACCACATCCAGTGGGCAGAGCCAAGGGTCCAGAGTGGGGGTGTCCTTTGGTCTGAGATTTGCTGGCATGGACATCTGGAACTGGAGCGCATTCTCTGAGCCATTGAGTCCAGCTGCATGAGAGGGGCTGTCTGTCCTCCTGCTGTTAGAGCCAGTGCTCTCCTTTTCTCCTGAGCCCTCAAGCCCCCATGACAGCATAGGCCCCGATGCCGTCAGCTAAGCACCTCTGTCCCCCCCAGGAACCTGTGGTGTGAGGTTGGGGCTTTTCTGCCAGCAAAGCCATTTTGATTACCCCACCTGTGATGGGGAGCAAGCCAATCACATCAGCCATAAACGACCAGTGTCTTCAGCCACTCTCTTCTCGGGTCGCGTTTCTGGGTCCTGTTTATTTTTCAACAGTTGATGTCTCAAGTCCTTCCTGTAATGGTGAAAATAAGCACTGAGCATACACACACACACACACACACACACACACACACACACACGGAAACCAAACAACAAAAATCCCGGTGTCTTTTTATGCATGTAGTGAGATGAAATTGTGATCCTTGTGTGACCTCCAGCTGCGTCCTGTCTTGTAAAATATGTCCAAATGTTTAAGAATTTCCAAGCAAATGGTCCCTTAATGAAGTCTGCAAAGTTCAATAAAAGGTATGGAGAAAACGAGCTCGGTGGTGTCTATTTTATTATCTGGAGGGAGCGGGGAAGTAGGGGGCGGAATATGGACAAGAAGGCTACATCTAGAAGCATAGGGGCCAGAAGGGGTAGCACAGACATCAGCTCTTTCCCCTAAACAATGAGAGCACGAAACTGTTGACTTCTTGGCCCAGGTGTGAAAGCCAAGGGCAGCACAGCCTGCATGGCATTCATGGATCAAAGCCCCATCTCTGGTCATTTGTCAACTACACCTGGCTACCTGGCTCATAAGACTGTCTCACGAAAGGATGCAGAAACTCTGGCGCCTGCAGGGACCAAGCAGGTACCAGGAAGGAGTAAAGCAACCAGCTAAGAGGCATAAGGGGGATGCCAGTGTGTGCAGCGAGCTGGAGACCACGCACTTGTCCACAGGGGTGGTCACTCTGCTTCTCCACCTGGTTGTCACCACCTGGGGCTGTGACCCAGCGGTGCCAGATCTTTTCAAAAATAAAACTGAAATCAGGATGTTATGGGAAATAAATGCCAGTGATGAATTCCAGTTTCACCAGTCCTGTGCTGGCCAGACGAATCAGCCTTGTGGGCCATAGATTTTTGTGATTCCTGACATGACCAAGGGGGCTTAAAGACCTTGGTGTTCATTTTCTCTTGCTTTGTAGTAAATACCCCTGATGCCTAGCTCAGCTTGAAGTATATGTGGTCTTGTGGCTTTCACTGGGCAAGCATTCAGGACCACCCTCGCTAAGTGGCTCCAGATGAGGATTTTCCCAGCAGTCACAGTCATGACATCAGCTCCAATCATCCACTCAGCTGTGGCCAGAAGAGCTGCTGCTCCTTGCTGATTGGTAGCACAAGGCCTCTGTCGCTCACGCTGTGGCTCTGCACAGGGCTCTTGAATGTCCCGATGGTATGGTGCTCGCTTCGCTGGAGTGCACCATTCAAGTAAGGAACCCAGAAGAAAACCCCAGCGACCTAGTTCCCACTAGCCTATGTGAGTCACTAAACCCAGTTCACTCTCCAGAGGACGGGAATTCTATATCCTTAGGGAAAGGATAAAAGATCTGGGGACATGTTCTATTTTGATTGTATTTGGGGGAGTGCTGGGGATGGAAACCAGGGCCTCAAGCATGGTAGGCGAGTTCTCCACTGGTGAGCTGCATTCCCAGCCCCGGGACTGTATTTTAAAACCACTATATTCCAAAACCTATAGCCGGGGATGTAGCTCAGTGGCACTCTGACTGCCTGGCAAACACAAGGTCCTGAGTTCAGTCCTCAGTACCACAAAAAAAAAAAAAAAATCCTGTGTAGTGGAAACAGTAGTTTTCAAACTTAAAACATTATAACCCAGTAAAATTTCCCACTCAGTGTGAAGTAATGTATAAGCCTTGATGTGTTTTATTTTGCTAATTAAAAAAGTAATTTGAACATTCACCATCACCTAGTGAGATAAAGTCAATTAAACCCCCAAGGCATATCATCTCAGAATAAAAGACCTTTTTTTTTTTTCTCTTTAGGAGGCTGAGGCAGAAGGACTACAAATTCAAGGCCAGCCTAGGCAACAAGACCATGTTTCAAAGCGGGAGGGCTGGGGCCAGGGTTGCAGCTAAGTGACAGAGGGCTTGCTTACCATGAGTGAGGCCCTGGCTTCAATCCCCCAGCATGAAAAGAGAGAGGGGAAGGACGGCCATCATATAGTAGACTTTTAATAGGTCTTAGCACCTAGGCCCCGGCTCATTCTGTCCGGCATATAGCAGGACCTCTGGGCTTCACCCATGGGATATAAGCATCCACTTCATTTGCAACAGCCAAAAATGTCTCTAGACATCAGGGGACCTGCAGTTGAGAACCACCAGAAGAGGTACAGTGTCCATGGTCCAAAGGTCCATGAAAAACACAAACTTCCTTGTACCAAGGGATCCCAGCCCTCCCACCCCCAGAGGCAGTCCTGCTACCAGCTTCTCCCTTGTCCTTCCAAAGATGGTTTTTGCAAATGCACACAGAGATGTGTGTGCGTGTGTGTGTGTGTGTGTGTGTGTGTGTTTCATTAGGCTTTGCTTTATTTCACCACAAAGAAATAGTAACATACTCTTGCCCCTACTCTGAGCTCTGTTCTTTTCACTTAATCTATCTTGGAAATCAGGCCGCATTCACACCCAAGAGCTTGCTCGCTCTTGTACGCCAGCCTTGTGTCCTATTTCACATGCTAATTGCGAGTCTCCTGCTGCCCACTGTTCAGGCAGCTATGAAACTCCGGCGGCGGCCGCCCCAGTGCTGAAATGAGCAGCCTGTGGGCAGCTCCTGTGGGCTCTGCCTGCAAAGCAGACCGGAAATCTGCACTCTTGCCTCTCCACGGCTGCCGCTGCTTCCTACTGCCTGATCACTGAAGGAGCCACCAGTCTTCGCTTCCGCCCTTGGTCTCTTTCAGGCTCTTCTCAGTGCAGTGGCCAGAGGGGAGCTGTCAAACTGTCAGTCTCATCATGTCACTTTGTCATCCAACCCTCTGCAAGGCTCCCATCCCAAGACAAGTAAAATCTGAAGTCCTTGGTGACCTGCAAGGCCGCAATCCACTGGCCTCTGCTTTCACTGTTCTGGTCCAAGGTCATCGCCTCCTCCCTGGTCTTCAAATAGGCTCGCTCTGGGCCCTAACGATGCTGTCTTTTTTCCACCTCCCCCCAGCACCTCTGCTGTCCCAGGCTGCCGGCTGCTGGTCCCTCTTACAACTTGCTTTCTCCCTCTCTGTCAGATACACTACCTGCTTGTCAACTGTCCATACACACAGCGCACTTGTAACCCACGGCGACAGCCTTCCCAGGCCAGTCACATGACTCAGCCTCACCTTCCTGGTCACTTCAACAACCCTTTTATCTGATGGTCCTATTTAAAGTAGCAATCACACACACACACACACACACACACACACACAGCTTATTTATTTATTTATTTTGTTTATTGTCTATCTCCCTCCAATAGAATACAGTTCCACAAGCACAAGGATTTTTGTTAATTTTGTTTACTCTTGTGCATCCAGGTGTAGAGCAAACTCGATAAATAATTTGTTGAATGTCGAATCAGAAAAATTCACGTGTCTGTTTAAATGGGACTCATTTCATATTACGTGTAGTTTCTACTAAGGAATAGCCAAAGCGCAGGTATCGCAGGCACACCACCACTCCCAGCTCTTTTCTTATTCTTTAATTTTGAGACAAGTTCTTGTTAAGCTGCCCGACCGCACCTGAGCTTGCCAGTCCTCCTCCCTCAGCCTCACAGAGTCCTGGACTTACAGGACTGCAGTCCTGAATGCTGTCGCACCAAAGTAACCTGTCACAGAGGTGACCCAGTGTGTGTTCCTGTCAGAAACCACATCCGTTCTTGTAACCAGATTTATTTTCTTCCATGAAAACCCACTTGCATTGTCCTCATTTTGCTCACTCTCTGACATGGCTGCAGGGACCTTCCTCAGAAGACAACAGATGTTTAGAGTCTTCCGTGCGCACATCTGATGTTCATGACACCCAGAAAGTGGTGCCGGTGCCGTTAACAGATCAGCACACTGAGGTGCAGGTTGGTGCCAAAGGTCCTGCCCACACGCTAGTAGCTCAGCAGGAGCCAGAACCACATCCCTGGCTTCTCACCAAGCTAGTGTCACTGCAGGGGGCCAGAGGTCCATCCGGGAGTCTTCAGGCTCAGGCTCAGGAGAATTCCAGGTCTCCTAGCAACACCCTCCATCCATCTGTAGGTCACTAAGCAAACTCGTCCCGGCACCTTCTGCTTCTCAGTCATGTGTAAGTGTCCAATTCTGAGATCAATTAGGACACCTTCCTCGCTCCCTTTCCCTTTCTCCTTCTTTGTTTATCTCCCTCCTTCTTGTCTCTTTTCCCTCCACATACATTTATTGAATACTTGCTGCATGGCGCTGGGGATAACAGTTGAATCAGTCAGTCTAGGGCAGTGATGGCAAACCTTTTAGAGTTTTCAATTAAACAAATATGGGGCCAGGGATTTAGCCCAGTGCCTCACATGCACAAGGTCCCAAGTTCAATCCCTGGTACTGCAAAAAAAGAAAAAGAAGAGGAGGAGGAGGAAGGAGTCCATTAAACAAACAGCGTGCTGCAGGTTCACCACCGCTGGCCTAGGAAAAAATGTACTCACTCAGATCCAGGCACTGGCTGGGAAGCCCTCCACACATACAGATTGTATCGACTGTACCCCAGATGTGACCGTGTTCTTTTCCCCGTCCTCACAAAGCACTCCCAGGAAGATGGTCTGTACTCTGAGACTGAGGGAACTGAAACAGAGCACTGAGATGACTTCTCCAAGACCCTGCTGCTCGTGCCTTCATACACCAGCCTCAAGTCTTATTTTACATGGATTTTAACTCAAATCTGTCTGGATTCACTGGACAATACCCTCTGACAAAAGGATCGAGCATGGTTATTTATTCACCAAACTGCAAAGCACGGAGGTGAAGAGGACTGGTTGGGTGGGAGCTAGCACACTGAGGTCAAAATCCCTAGTCCTCCACTGGCCAGTTACCGGCACTCACCCAGGAGGCCTCTCCTCCATGCCTCGGGGCCATGGGCAGAGCACTGTGAATGTCCTTAAGCAACCTCCGGAAGGGCCAGGAAAGATGTAGAAAGGCAGGGTTACATCCCGCTTTCATGTGACATTGTGACTGTCTTAGTCATTTTATTCATCACCGGGACAAGATACCAGACTCCCACAACTTCATGGGGAGGAAGTTTATCTGGGCTCATGTTTTAGATGTTTTAGTCCTAGCATGATCAGAAGCACTGTAGAAAGGCCTGGGCAGAGGAAATTGCTCATCTCATGGCAGACAGGAAGCAGAGAGTCAAGGGAGGAGCAGGTAAGAGGAAGGGAGATAGAGCCCCAGGGGTCATGCCACAGTGACCCACCTTTTCTGACCAGCCCCGTAACAGGAGGTCAGCTATAAACTCCTACGGTCCAATCACCTTCCAAAGTCCTCCTTATGACTGTATGAGGCTCTAGGGCACATCTATATATAAACTATACCATTGATATTTCGTTCGCTGTGGGTTTTGGCATCATTTTTCAGTTTTTTAAATACTGCAGTAAAATATTCTTCATCGTGATGTAGCGTTTTCAGCACCCCCTGAAATCTTGCATATTTCAATACCTGGGGGATCCAGTCCTGGACAAAATCAATCCAGACCTTCCTTCAAGAGATATCTTCATGGAAGGAGTTGCCAATACACAGATTAAAAGATACAGTGCTTCTGCTGCTAAGAAGAAAAAATAAAGATAGTAAAGAGACTGAGAGAGACAAGAGACATGAGACTAAAAATAGTGCACATCTCTCATGAGTTGGTGTAAAGAGGAAAAGAAATGACCCCATGCCAAGGATCTGGTGCAGAGGCTGGCACTGCAAATGCTACAGAAATATGGGCCATGAGCGAGATTTCCATGGGGGGCTGGTGTGGGGGCAAGGACTGCAGAGCTCCACTCCCCCAAGTCTCCCGGCTTGGAACAGCATGTCCTAAACTGTGCTGAGACCCAGAGGGGGCAGGATTCCTTCAAGTCTGTGTATGGAGT
This sequence comes from Thryonomys swinderianus, assembly GCA_004025085.1. Lineage (NCBI taxonomy): Eukaryota > Metazoa > Chordata > Mammalia > Rodentia > Thryonomyidae > Thryonomys > Thryonomys swinderianus. The sequence continues at coordinate 16,207 of PVIC010010113.1, forward strand.
CCGCAAAGTCTGATAAAACCCGCAGACTTGGGCCGGAGATTTAGCTCGGTGGTTCCAGCGCCTGCCTAGCAAGCACAAGGTCCCTGGGTCAACCCCTGGTAACCACATACAGCAATACCAGACGTGGTGACTCACGCTTACCGGCAATCAGTACCATATACCACAAATGCCGGGTGTGGTGGCTCATGCCTGTCATCCCAGCACTGAGGAGGCAGAGACAGGAGGATTGCTGAGTTCCAGGCTTGCCTGGGCTACATAGTGAGCTCAGGGCCAGCCTGAACTGCAAAGCGAGATCCTGTCTCAAAAAAAAAAAAAAAAAAAAAAAACCTGCAGACTCCAGAATAATTATAGATAAAATAAAATGCACATGTTTACAAAGGAAACCCATTCTGTTGAAATGCCATTATCAACATGGTTTTAAATGTGTGATATAGTAATATATATGCCTCTTTTTAATTAACAAAATGTAGAGTCAGTCTAAACTACAATAATTTTGAGCTAAAAAGAACATAAATACTACTTCCAGACATCTGTAACAGCCATAATGAAATATCACATGATGTGTGATTTTTTTTGTGTGTGTGTATGAACAGGTTGCTGGAACTGCTAATACTACTATATGATTCATTATTAATAACTAAAGTAAGGGCTATACTATAGCTACAGATCAATAAAAATATAGTTTTTCCTATTCTATCCAAATTCATCAAACCAGGTTAGGAACTTCTACAATTAAGCCCCTGGCTATGACTAGCACTTTTGTTTTTCTTTTTTCTTTTTTTTTTTTTTTGAGACAGGGTCTCAGTTTTGTAGTTCAGGCTGGCCCTGAGCTCACTATGTAGCCCAGGCAAGCCTCGAACTCAGCAATCCTCCTTCCTCTGCCTCCTGAGTGCTGGAATGACAGGCATGAGCCACCAGGCCCAATATCATATCATTGTATGTGGTTACTGGATCAAATCAGAGACCTTGCGCTTGCTAGGCAGGCAGCGGAACCACTGAGCTAAATCTCTGGCCCAATACTAGCACTTTTTGAGTGAAAAAAGAAAACAAGTGAAGTAGAATAGAAATCAGCATCCATTGCTCATAAAAAAGTACAAACAGATTCGTGAAACTGACATTACAACTGTGTGTTGGTACAAGCACACACGTGTGTGGTTCATCATGATGCAAAGAATACTTATTCCTGACTCAAAGATATGGTCAAGAAATATCTGAGAAATAATAGCACAAGGGACGGCAGGCCCGGCTCAGCCCCTGCCACATCACAGACACCTCTGTTTACCCATCTGACTGCTGTCAGCCCATCCTCCTGCCCTAGCACACGTGTCACATAAGGCAGAGGCTCAAAAAAGGTTCTGTTGTCAGTGACTGCACAGCCACCCCCACCCTTCCCACTCGGGGAGAGGAGCAGGTGCGGCAATGCCGGTGGCCTGAGCTCATCGCCTGTTTGGGGACCTGCCACTGCTGCTGACCACATGGCCCAACGGCAAATACTGGGAGAGCTGCTCATGCAGAGCCAGCTGGCGGCATGTCTGGAGGTGCCAGGCTGCAGAGGTTTGGGCTAATGAGACTGCCGCTCGTGAGCCGCTTGAAGGGATCTGAGGCCAGGCAGCTGTTGGGGGCTTTTTCTGTCTACATGTGGGTTCTGGTTCTGTCCCTGGCTGTTGGAGTGGAACGTTGTGAGAGGAGACTGAAGGGATGAAAGCCAAAGGGTCTCCCGGTGGAAAAGACTTCGGGGCTGAGGCTGGGAGATGAAGACCCAGTGACTCCCTAGTCGGCTTTGTTGGCAGTTAACCCCGCACTAACACGTAAGACAAGGTGGGCTTGGGGGGAGGGGGCTCTCAAGCCGCAGCTCAGCCTAGCAGCTCAGGACAGAAAATCTGGAATCTAAAAGCCCTGAGTGCAAATGCTAGCTATATCACTTCCCTGCCACATGACCTAAGAAAGCTGTTTTCCCTCTCTGAACCTTGGTTTTTCTTCTTCATCAAATGGGAAAATAATAGCATCTCTCTCTAGGTATTTCTGGGGAGTTGCAAAGAAAACTGCAAAGTGTTCAGCCCAAGAATGGACATACAGGGCCGGAGACTTAGCTCAGTGGTTCCGGCACCTGCCAAACAAGCGCAAGTTCCCTGGTTCGATCCTGGTGACCACATACAACAATCCCGGGCGTGGTGACTCACGCCCATCAGCAATCAGTACCACACACCACAGTGCCAGGCGTGGTGGCTCACGCTTATAACCCAGCACTCGGGAGGCAGAGGCAGGGGGATTGCTGAGTCTGAGGCTTGCCTGGGCTACATAGTGAGCTCAGGGCCAGCCTGAACTACAAAGCGAGACCCTGACCAAGAAAAAAAAAAAAAAGAATGAGCATACATTGGATGCTCAACCATGGTGGCTGTCACCATGATCACTTTTACGATTCCCACTACAGCCTGAAGCACTGCAGATTCTTACTAAGGATTATGATCCTATCTGAACACCTCACAGCGCCAGGGATCCTGGAGAACATAAAGTCAGCTCTTTCACCAAGCCCGGACTGTGCACCAACTATGGCTCCAAGCTCTTCTGATATATTTCCTAATTAATTCATAGCAACAACCTTATGAAACACAACCAGGAAGTCATCATCACGAGCTATCAACAGCAGCAGCCCCATGAAATCACCCTCACCCTTCATTTACAGATGGGGAACTAGATTAGTTATCTATTGCTGCATAACAAATTACCTCGCCACTCAGCGGCTTGAAATAACAACAAACATGTATTATCTCCCACAGTTCTGTCTCTCGGGGATCTGGGAGTGTCTTAGCTGAATGGTTCCAGCAGGCTGTATTGTTTTCTGACTGGCTTATTCCACACCAAGCACAGAGTCCTCAAGGTTTATCTGTGTTGAAGCAAGTGTCTGAGTTCCCTTCTTTTTAAAAGCTGAATTATATTTCATAGTCTCAGTGTCATTTTACTATCTGACCTTACAGGTCACACAAACTGTCATGTTCAAAATATCCCATCGATCATCCAGACGTGCCCTGTTCCCTGTAGAAGGGGACCACATGGAAGAGTGGACTCACCGGGGATCATCTTGAGACGGGCCACCACTCAACTGAGCCTGAAGGAGGTGCATAGCGAGGCGTGCACCTAAGGTCAACAGGGTAAGAGATGGACGCCGAGCTGGACCCCAGATCCCACAACTCAGACCAGTGTGTCCAAGGGAGCATAGCTTCCACAGGCGAGAAAGACGGACCTGTGGTTGGAGATTCTGGACCACAGGTCAGGAAGCCGGAGCTGGGGTCTCTGTCCTGACACTAATTCACTGTGTGTCCTCAGGCAGGACACCACCCTCAAAATTCTAAGCATGAGCATCTGAAATGAACAGATCCTTCTCAGATGAAGAAAAAGGAAAGGCAAATAAATATATAAAAAATGTCCAACATCATTGGTCATTCGAGAGATGCAAATTAAAACAACACTGAGATTCCATCTCACTACAGAAATAATGGGTGTTATCAAGAAATCCACCAATAACGAATGCTTGCGGGGCAGTGAGGAGAAAGGAATTCTTCTTTACTGTTGGTGGGAATGGAGACTGGTAAAACCACTGTGGAAATCAGTGTGGAGATTCCTCAAAAACCTAAACTAGATGGGCCAGAGATTTAGGTCAGTGGTTCTGGCACCTGCCTAGCAAGCACAAGGTCCTGAGTTCAATCCCTGGTAACCACATACAACAATACCGGGTATAGTGACTCATGCCCACCAGCAATCAGTACCGCATGCCACAGTGCCGGGCATGGTGGCTAATGCCTGTAATCCCAGCACTTGAGAGGCAGAGGCAGGAAGATTGCTGAGTTTGAGGCTTGCCTGGGCTACAGAGTGAGCTCAGAGAGAGTCTGAACTACAAAGTAAGACTCTGTCTCAAAAGAAAAAAAAAAGAAAAAACTAGAGGTTCTTTTCAACCCAGCTTTTCCCCTTCTTGGTATCCTCTTGAAAGAATTAAAAACACTGCAGCACAGCGATATATGCACACCTATGTTTACAGCAGCGCACAGTTTGTAACAGCTAAATCTTGGACATAGCCCAAATATCTATCAACTGATGAATAAATAAAGAAGATGTGGGGTTTTTATACAATGGGATACTACTAAGCCATAAAGAAGGATGACCCTGAGACATCTCCAGCTAAATGGATGCACCTTGAGACCACAATCTTAAGTGAAATACATCAAACACATGTTTAAATAGCACATTGTTTTTTGGTATGAGAGACCAAAAGTATAAATAAGGACCAAACTGTTTAACAGTTATTGGAAAATGGGAAGAAAATGCAGAAGGAAACAAAGGTGAAGGGAGAAGGAAAGGAAAGAAGGGACACGAAGAAAGAGACTAGGAGGAAAAATGGAAGTGAAGTTTTTGTAAATAAGGAGGGGAAAAGGGTTAAAGGGAGGGGAATGGGGAAAAAGGCAGCAGCAAGATATACCAGGCACACGTACAAATTCCCTATGATGAATGTTACCATTATGTATATCGAATGTGTACCAGTTAGGTACATTTTATGTCCCATGGTCTCTAACTTCCTGAAGCTTCCATCAATTGGTTAACTCCCTCCCCCCGGTAGAAGTGGGAGCCAGAGGACTTCGGCTCAGATCCCAGCCTCTCTATTTCCTAGCTGTGTGATCTTGGCCAAGTTACTTCACCTCTCTGTGCTTCATAAACGGGGTGGTCATTAGTATTAAATGGGCTGCCTTTTATGAAACCCTTGTCACGCTCAATAAATGCTGCTTACTTCAGCTTGACGCCCTGTGCACCAGCGTGACCTCCACACAGAGAGCACCCGGCACTGGGCCTCTAGCGGCGCAGGCACTCAGAAAGGGTTTGCTGAGTGGATCCAGGCGTTTGTTCTGCAAATATTTACCTAACACCTTCTCCGAGCCAGATCCCAGCAAGACAAAGGGCGCAGTTCGTGTTCGCATGGGGTTTATATTCTCTTGGTGAAGATGGCCAATAAATAAAGAGGGAAATAAGTACACGAGAGAACCAGTGACTGTTCAGCGCTGGGAAAATGAAACAGGCGGCTTAACAACCCGGGAGCAGCCCTCCAGGGAGACAGGGAAGGCCGCCGAGCCGAGGAGGCGGCGGTGGGACAGCTCGGTGACAGGAAGGAGCTCCTGCAGGAGGCGCTGGAGAGCGGCCTTTCAGCCAGAGGGCACCGCGCAGGCGCCGGGGAGGCCAGTGTGGCTGCGGAGGACGGTGAGGAGCGCGGAGGTGGCAGCAGGTGGCAGCGGCCGCCAGAGGCCCAACTCTCCAGCACCTCACAGCCTGGAGTTTACTCTGTGGGCCGTGAGCAGCCAGCGGGGCGTCCAAGTCGGGGACCCCACAGTCTTGCACCCCAGCACCCCACATCCTGAGCGAGACCCGGCCCAGAGTGTGAGGCACCGGCTCAACAAGGCCGCTCCGGGCTCCCTGGCGAGTGGCTCAGCCGGGAGTCGCTGTCATCCATCCCTGTCGCGACCTCTTCTGGAGTCAGACTCGAGTCCCCATTAATATAAATGAGGCCCTTTGCTGACTCGATTTCCAGATGAGTCCGGACAGTCAAGATCTCTATTCCAGGAAATGTGAAATTTATATAATGAACATTAAAAGAGAAACTGGAGAAGCGGCCGTTTAAGTGCCAGTTTCCTGGCTAAGTAAGCCAGGCCTGTGCGTCTGGCAGAAGACAGATGGAGGTGCCACCAAAGGCTGGGAGAGCCGGGGCCAGCAGGGAGGCAGGGAAACCCCAGACTGCCTTCCTCCCTCCGAGGAGCAGCGGATTATGGCTGCTTGTGTTCACTGCCACCTGCCTCCCCTGTGCCAGCTCTTCCCCGCAGGGATGATCTCATCTGACCCCAGTGCCCATGTGACAGGGCAGGCCCTGCTCTGCCCATCAGTCACAGAGGATGAGACTGAGGCCTGACCGAGGTCGCACGGCAAGCCCGTGGCTGCCATGGACACGGCTCTCTCCTCCCGCTCCTCTCGCAAGGCCTCCCGCTCACCCAGTGGAGACCAAGCGCAGCAGCCCCAGCGGTCGGGCACATCACATCAGACTCACCACTGACTGCTGTGATCCTGGAGGAGCCTCTCACCTCCCTGAGGCCAGCTCTCTTCTGACCTGACCGCTTCGCCCCAGGGCTCACCCGGGGTTAAAGGAGATAATGTGAAGAGATGCCAAGCACACGCGGGTGGCGTGTGTGTTCACTGAGCTGCCAAGTCTTACAGTAACTGATTCGAGGTTTGGCTGGACCCAAGACGCTCTAAAGACGTCATATGGCCTCAGTTTTCCCCATCTCTGCACGAAGTGGCCCTTCATTAGTGTGACATCATCCTTCTAGTTAGAAATATGAGTGAGGGGGCCGGAGGGTTAGCTCAGTGGTTCCGGCACCTGCCTCGCAAGCGCAAGGTCCTGAGTTCGATCCCAGGTAACCACATATAATGCTGGGTGTGGAGACACGCTCACCAACAATCAACACCGCATACTACAATGCCAGACGTGGTGGCTCACGCCTGTAATCCCAGCACTCGGGAGGCAGAGACAGGAGGATTGCTGAGTTCCCAGCAGCTTGCCTGGGCACCATAGTGAGCTCAGGGCCAGCCTGAACTACAACATGAGACCCTGTCTCAAAAAGCAAAAAAAAAAAGAAATATGAGTGAGGGCTGGGGATTTAGCTCAAGTGGTATCGCGCCAACCCTGGATGCACAAGGGCCCAAGTTCGATCCCCAGTACCGCAAAAAAAAAAAAAAAAAGAAAGATTAGTGAAAAGAAATCTCTATTTCCAACAGGGCAGCAAAAGTCCCAGGATTTACTGATTGGATCAGCATGGGTCACATGTTCATACCAGGACCAACCTCTACAGCCAAAGGCATAGACTCTGCTGATTGGGCTGCCCGGGTCACAAGAGCACCCTGGGAGACCGGGGGAGGGGTGCACAAAGTCCAGGCTGAGCCAGGTTAGACTGGGAGAGGGAGGTGGTGAGGGCCCTTGAGGAAAACCAGGGTACTGATCTCTGGGAACGTTTACCAGGCAAATATGAATACCAGATGGTGCTCCTGACACACAGTAGCCCCTACACAGACACGTTCATCTAAATGAGCTGATGTCTACCCCAGCGATGCTTGTAAGGCGTCCAAAGGGAACAATGTCCCTGGTGCACAGTCAGCCATGAATAAATCTCATCTGAAAGGAACAAAATGTGCTCAGTCCACGTTTCGTTTCTGCTCACGCGCACAGGAGCACAGGCTCGGCGGAAGTCAGAGGTGAGCACCCTGGACCGCGGCACACTCCTTCTCCCTCCTGGGCTGTGCCAGGGTCACAGGGCGAGACACTTGGCTCAGATGCAGGATGTGAAAGGACTCAGGATCAGTAATATTTTCACACAGTATCGTAAAAACTTAATGCAAAAATCGTTGGCAAACAAAATGTCAGTATTTTAAAGGCGTATATATAACAGCAGACTTGCTTACACGTATCCACAGGTCACTGCATTGCACAGCTCCTGGAAGTCCCCCTGCATGAAGCTGCATGAGCCACTCCACGAGTGGCTGAACACAGCAGCCCAGTGCAGGGACAAACACGGACGCACATCACCCACCCGCCTGTCAATATATCACCACCCATATGCCATCAAAGGTGGCACCTGAGAGATATAACTCCTACCTGAGGACCTTTGCATTTGCCATTCCTTTTGCCTGGAATGTTCTTGCAAAAAACAAAAATAAAAACAACCATGCAATTCCTTCTTTCATCCCCTTCAAACTGACTTCAAGGCACTTTCTCAGCAAGGCCTTCCTTCCCTCACGCCCTCATGTCCCGACCACATTCTAAAATTGCACTACCCTCGCTCACACAGTCCAGACCCCCCATCCTGCTTCGTTTTTCTCCATCGAGCTTGGTACCATCTGACCTATGTTCCTTTTCATCACCTAGTGTTTCTCTAGCCCAGTAGAGCATCAGCGCGCATGAGCAGGGGTTTTGTCTGCTTTGTTCCCAGCCTCTAAAACAGAGCCTGGCACATAGTAGGTGTTCAATAAACATTTGAGGATCCCTGAAAACACAAGTCCCCTTACCCCAGCAGGAAGGCACTCTAGGGTCAAATGTAAATTAATGTCAAGAACTGAGAGAAAAATTAAAAAGAACTAAGAAAAAAAATGCAAGGTGAATCCTGAGCGCTATAAAAGTATGATCTTATTTAATCCTCCCAACAGCACTCAGAGATACTATTACTGTTCATCCTCGTTTTGGGAGGGATTGAGGGTGCTGGGAGGTTAACTCACTTGCTCAAGATGACACAACACATAGGCGCAAAGCTGAGATTCAGCCCAGGCACCCTCCCTCCACGCAGCCCTCACAGCACGCACACGCACACACGCATGCACACACACACACATGCGTGCACACACACATATGCAAGCACATACTTATAAGGAAGGTCAGCAGGCTCTTTCGGCCCTTGGGCAACTCGAAGAAGTGAGACTTCCCAACCCTGCAGGGTGACACGTGCCTCGAATCCCACCACGGCAAGTCTGAGGCAGGACACAAGCTCAAGCCCGGCATGGGCAACTTAGTGACTCAGTGAGATCCTGCTTCAAAATAAAAATAAAAAATAAAAAATTAAAAAAAGGTTGGGTGTGTAGCTCAGTGTGGAGGCCCTAATTCAATCCTCAGGGCCTAGAGAAGGAAGGGAGGAGGAGAAAGGCAGTCTTTTCCCTGGCATGGGTGTACGCAGTCCCCTCCCCTGCACCAGGGGCCTGTCCCCTACCGTTGTCCTCCGTCATACCAGCCAAGCATAAACCTGCATCCCTACTGACGCAGGAAGCTGTAGGCTGCCCAGTTGTCATGGCGACGGCCGCCAGCCCCTGTAAACAGTCTCCTTCCACCGCCTGGCGGGCTGACTCTTACCAATCAGAAACTGCTCCCGGGTCTCACTCTGCCCTTGACCCCTTCTGGGTGGCCCCAGACGGATGGTCTGTCTTGCTCCCCACCTCGGAGAGGGAGCACAGAAGGCACAGGAGCAGAAACCCTGGCTCCCTCACTCCCTTCCCTCCAGGCTACGGCCCTCCCCTCCCCCATGGCCCTGTCTCTTGTCCTGCTCTGCAGGGCGGTCCTGAGGAGTTAACGTGCTTCTTTCTTTCTTCCCCTCTTCCTTCTTTTCTTTCTTCATCCCACAAATAATTAGGAGGCAGCTACAATGTGCCAGGCAATAGTCTAGGTGTTGGAGACACAGCGATGACCAAGATAACAGACCAGGTCCTCTGGGAAACAGACAACAAATTTAGAGAAGTAAATAATGTAAGTGAATGTACGTGAACAAGTCCTGGGCCACTTTTCTTAAAGTAGATAGGGGAAGCCTTTGCGAGCTGGACCAGAATGCAAAGATGAGCAAAGTCAAAGTATAGCATGTGCGAAGGCCCCGAGGTAGGAATGACTTGGTCTATTCAAGAACCAAAAGCCTTTCCCTCAAAATGATATTTCTAATTCTAAAATGGCAGGCCTAAGGTGTGAACTCTGGCAAGGCAGGTAAAGGCAGAGAACGTGAATAATGACCAGAGATGTTGCTCAAGATGGCAGGAGATGGCTTGATCTGCTGCAGGTCTGGCTTGCAGCTTCTGGAGGGTCCACCCTCAGGCTTCACGTTCCAGCTTCTACCCTGGAAGTGAGCGAAAGAATAACAGAAACAATGCCACATGTTCTAGATGTTTTACATACGGGAGCCAGTTTCATCTCTACAGCCCCGAGAGGTTACTGGCAAACAGCTGCTGGCCTGAGGTCAAGTGACTGCTGACAGCCAAGCTGAGCACAGCCCTAGCCACCATGCTGGGTGCTCTGCAGAGGAGCAGAGGGGCCCAGAACAGAGTCTCCAGCACCGATGGGGACAGCAGGCTCTAGTGCATGTGGCCACGTGCAAGAACACAGACTCACAACGGCAAGATGCTCTCTTTTTCCAAAACAAGCCAGGCTTTTATGTGACCTCTCCAGGTTTAAAATGTGGACTTGATTGTTATTTTCACTGTCTGAGAATCACTTAAAACACAGCATCCTTCCAGAACCCTAGGAGGGATGAGCTGTAAGATTTGCAGGGCAGGGCTGGAGGATTAGCTCAATGGTTCCGGCACCTGCCCTGCAAGCGCAAGGTCCTGAGTTCAATCCCCAGAAACCATATACAATGCTGGGCATGGAGACTCACACCCACCAGCAATCAATACCACATACCACAGTGCTGGGCGTGGTGGCTCACGCCTGTCATCCCAGCACTCAGGAGGCAGAGACAGGAGGATTGCTGAGTTCCAGGTTTGCCTGGGCTAAATAGTGAGCTCAGAGCCAGGCTGAACTACAAAGTGAGACCCTGTCTCAAAAAAAAAAAGATTTGCAGGGGAAAAAAAAAAACACAGGACCCCTTGTTCCAACATTAAGAATTTCAATCCTCAGGGCCAGAGATTTAGCTCAGTGGTTCCGGCACCTGCCCAGCAAGCACAAGGTCCTTCCTCCGATCCCCAGTAACCACATACAACAATACCAGGTATGGTGACTCACACCCACCAGCAATCAGTACCACACACCACAGTGCCAGGTGTGGTGGTTTACGCCTGTTCTTCTAGCACTCAGGAAGCAGAGGCAGGAGGATTGCTGAGTTCAAGGCTTGCCTGGGCTACATTGTGAGCTCAGGGCCAACCTGAGCTACAGCAGGACCCTCAAAAAAAAAAAAAAAAAGAAAAAAAGAATTTCAAACTCAACGTTGAACCAAGTTCAGGGCCTTTCTGAGCCCAGGGCCCTTGGCAGACACTCATGTGGCACTTCCGTGAGGCCAGCGCTGCTTCTAACATGGGCACTTCCTCGGCACTTGTTGAATCAAATAGGAGGGAGGGGATCGGAAGGAAGATGAACATGAACTCGGCGCGTCAGAGGTAGCTTTGGAAAACAGCTCGTACAGATGAAGCGTTCGTGAAGGGCAGGCACTGTGTGATGGAGCCCATGGACCAGAGCTGTTGAGATCCTGGCTTTCCGGAAGCTGGATGAGCCCTTAGAGACCATCTCTGTTCCAGTGGGGGAAATGGGGCTGGGTTCCTTCGGAGCACCCAGCAAGCTGGCGGGGGATGTGGCCTTTGCAGCCGGGAAACTTGGGCTTCGGGGATCGTGGTCTTTAGGTTATTGTTGTTACTGGAGAAAGTCGGCCTGAGGTACCCCGGGAGAAGGAGGGAAGCAGAGAAAGCCCAAGGCCTGAGAATCCCACCCCACCCCCGGATCCACTCAGGTGTCTGCCAGGACGATGTGGGATTTGGGGAGGCCACCACACCCTGGAGGAAGGGCCCGTGGCATTTCTGAATCACAGCGCCATCCGCCCCAGCTTGGCTCCTCTCTGGGAATCCAATTACTAAATGTAGCCGCATTCTTTAAAAATGTCTTTCCTCTTATGTAATGCCGTAGTGACAAACGCCAAACAGATGGTGCTATGACAAGCTTTATAAAAGTTGATTAGGAACTCGTCTTTCAAAATTAATGTATGGGCATTTAAACGAGCTTCAGCCGGCCCCAGATCCAACCGAGAATCTCGATGGGGCAGAGCGCTTGAGGGATGGGTCAGCTCACGGCTGCTCAGCCAGGCTCTGCCGGGAAGCCTCGGGACGTGTCAGCAGCACGGGTCAGGCTGACTTGTGAGCAGTGGTCAGAAGATACCTGGTTTGGACCCAGCGGAGAAAGCTGGGGGCCGCTCCCCAAGGCCCGAGAAGTGCAGCCTCCTCAATCTACTCAGTGAGACATTTTTTTCCAACTCTTTCCATTGTCTTCAAGAGAAGGGGCTGTCCTTCCCGTTCTCCCGGGAGGCAGGTTAGTCACAAACTGTGTCAGCTGCCACCAGTGAGCTATTTCACCCCCCCCTCAGTCTTGCTTCCTCAGTGTTGAGGGATGAGATCATTTCATTTGGAGCCAACTATAGATGGAGAATGCTGGGGACGTGCAAAGGCTCCTCCGAGGAGCGCCTCCCTCCTGCCGGCACAGGCTGTGCCCCACCCGGATGGGCTGGAACAGGGGCTGAATGTCCAGTCCCAGGATCAGCCCCAGGGAATGTGAGGGCCATGCATTCCTGAGTCCCCAGGTCTGTCATATAAGGTCCTGGGCTCTTCGCTGGATACAGTCTGTTGGCCTCAGAAGCTCAGAGCCCGATGAGGGTTAGAGATCATCACTGTTCAGATGAGAAAACCGAGGCTTAGAGAAGGAAAGTGGCCTACTCAAGACCACATAGCAAACCAGGCACTGTGGCAAGCTCCTGTGACCCTGGCACTGTGGGAGGCTGAACAGAAAGATTGCAAGTTCAAACCCAGCCTGGGCAATTCAGCATGGCCTTGTTTTAAAATAAAAACTAAAATGGAATGCTGGGTGTGGTGGCTCACACTTGTCACCCCAGCACTCAGGAGGCAGAGGCAGGAGGATCGCTGAGTTCGAGGCTTGCCTGGGCTGCATAGCGAGCAGGACCCTGTCTCAAAAAAAAAAAAATGGGCATAATATATATGCCCTATATATTATATATAAAAAATATATATCTGACCCAGGTGTGGTGGTGCACACCTGTATCTCTAGCACTCTGGAAACCTGAAGCAGGAGGATCATAAGTTTGACCCCAGCTTGAGCAACTTTCAGTAAGCAAGACCCTGTCTCAAAATAAAAAGGGCTGCAGCTGTAGTGTAGTGAGAAGGCCCAGGGTTTAACCTTCAAAACCATTATATACGTGTGTGTGTGTGTGTGTGTGTATGCAGACTGCAAAGAGGAGAAAATTAATTGCTTTTGACTCCCTTGCAATTTTTCTAAACTGTCAAGGAGTTAAGTTTCCATTGGACACTAGACCACCATTATCATCTCCCCAACACGAGTCTCATCTTTGCATAAAGGATGCAGCTTCATGCTCAGCATCTTAGAGCCCAGATTCGTCTTCACTGTATTTATTCTTCTTTAATTATGGCAACTGACCGATCATCTATTTATTCTTTTATTCAACAAATATTTATTGAACATTATTGTCTACCACACATTCATTTAGGCCCAAGCATGCACAAATCAAAATCTCTGCCCTTGGGCCGGAGGGTTAGCTCAGTAGTTCCGGCACCTGCCTCGCAAGCGCAAGGTCCTGAGTTCGATCCCCAGTAACCACATATAATGCTGGGCGTGGAGACACGCCCACCAACAATCAATACCGCATAACACAATGCCGGAAGTGGTGGCTCACGCCTGTCATCCCAGCACTCGGGAGGCAGAGACAGGAGGATTGCTGAGTTCACGGCGACTTGCCTGGGCACCATAGTGAGCTGAGGGCCAGCCTGAACTACAAAGTGAGACCCTGTCTCAAAAAGAAAAAAAAAAATCTCTGCCCTTGTGGAGCTGACGTACCAGGGCAGGGAACCTAAGCCATAACTGTGACTTGTGAGTTCAAATCCCTGCTCTGCCACTCACAAGCTGTGTGACCTCAAAGAAGTGGCTTTACCTCTCTGAACCTCAATTTCCTTACAACTGCACCTAATTGAGGGTCCATTGAGTCAAGATGTGCCAAGGGTCAAGAGAGTCCTTGCTACAGCATAGATGTTGAATAACATGAGCTGTGATTATTTTCTGTCATAACTGTAATCCAATACTTCCTCTTTAAACATTTGCATAAGTACAGATTTTCCTTAAAATAAATTTATTGTAGTATAAGAAAGGAGAGGGGAGGCTGCAAAGACAATTTAAGTTACAGTAAGGACAACAGGGCAAACAAGTCATGCTTGGGAGGTGGCACCTGGGAACCCGGGGCAGGAGCCACAGACCTCTCTCCACCGAGTCACTTGCAGGATCCCACCCTGGCTTCTCCCGCGGTCCATTGGGGAGGCTGTGGAGCGAAGCTCTGCACTCAGGAGGCCACAGGCACTAGAGGAAGACCAGCTCTGCCCTGCAGTCCCGGGACTGGCCCAGCCTCTCCCGGGTCCCCCAGCACCGGGGCGGGCCGGCGGCTCACCACTGTAACCGCTGGTTTCCGCCAGAGACCGGAAGAGGCTGGCTCGGGGCGCTCGGAGTCCCCGCGCTCCAGCAGCCTTCGCCTTGCGAGCCCTCCCTCCAGGCTGGAGCCACCCCTCCTCAGGATGAGCACCCCCAGGCTGGATGCACTATTAAATGCTCCTTATTGTGATATTATATTGGATGTTCATCCTTATTACTGGTTATTATTATGATACTGATTACTATTTTCTTCTGGTTTTAAAAAGAAATCAAAACAGGTCTGGGTAGCCTAAAAGTGTGCGGGGACTGGGAATGAGAAGTCAGCCTTGGAAGGGCCAGAGTCCCTCGCTTTCTGTGGCTACAATACAGAACCCCAGCACTGAGGGATTGGTGAGGCGGCACTATCACATCATGGCCTTGCTGGGCAACCTTAGCCAAGTTACTGTTTCCTTTTCCTCCTCTGCTTGTGGACAACACTGTGGAGTGGCTAACAGCACAGGCTCTGGGACCAGGTGGGCTTGTGACCAGCGCCCACAAACCTCTGACTCCGCGCAGAACAAGGAGATCTCAAAACTCCCCAGCTCCCCGAAGTGGAGAGAACATAAAAACATAACACTAAGGATGAACCATTTGGGAGCGAGCGAAAGTTACAAGCACACACGCACAGGAGGGGCCTCGGGAACCTCACGTCAAGCCAAAACCTGGGAAGGGGCCCATCCTGCAGGATCTCCTTTACGTCAAGTTCAAAACCAAAAATTAAACTCTAGTGTTCGGTGATGACACTAAGGGGAGTAAGGCAAATAAATGAAGTCTCACAGGGACAGTCACAGAAGACAGGACTGTGCCATCTCCGGCACAGATGGGGGAGGAGGCGGGGGACACTTGAAAGGAGGACTGAGAGCTTCTCGGGTTCCAGAGGGTCCAGGTGGTGACGACCACCATGTGCCTCCTTCCCAGACATCAGCAACCCAGACTGTACACGCCTCTGTCTCGTTTCTACTGATATAACTCAAAGCTTTAAAATATACAAAATAAGGGTCACAGATTTAGCTCAGTTGTTCCAGTATCTGCCTTGCAATTGCAAGATCTCAAGTTCAGTCAATCCCTGCTACAATAAATAAATAAATAAAAATTCTAGGGCTGGGGATTTAGCTCAGTGGTTTGGGTGTCTGCCTTAGAAGTGCAAGGTCCTGAGGTCAATTCTCAGTAACCACATACCATAATACTGGGCGTGGTGGCTCACACCTGTCATCCCAGCTTTCAGGAGGCAAGAGGCAGGAGGATTGCTATGAGTTCAAGGCTTGCCTGGACTACATAGGAAGCTCAGGGCCTGGCTAAACTAAAAAGTGAGACCCTGTTTCCAAAAAAAAAATTGGGGGCGGAGGGTTAGCTCAGTGGTTCCAGCACCTGCCTTGCAAGTGCAAGGTCCTGAGTTTGATCCCCGGTAACCACATACAATGCTGGGTGTGGAGACTCACGCCCACCAGCAATCAATACCACATACCACAGTACGGGGCATGATGGCTCACACCTGTCATCCCAGCACTCGGGAGGCAGAGACAGGAGGATTGCTGAGTTCTAGGCTTGCCTGGGCTACATAGTGAGCTCAGGGTCAGCCTGAACTACAAAGCGAGACCCTGTCTCAAAAAAAAAAAAATTGGGCATAGTGGTTCTTACCCATAATCCCACTACTTGAGAGTCTGAGGCAAGAGGATCACCTCAAATTCAAGGCCAGCCTGAACTACATAATGAGATCCTGTCTCAAAAAAAACCAAATCTAAAATAAGGCTAAGGGAGTAGCTCAGAGGTAGGGCATGTGCTTAATATGCACAAGGCCCTGGGTCCAATCCCCAATACCAAATAATAACTATGCAAAATAGTAACAATAATTATAAACACAGCGTGAGTGCCCAGTATGCACCAGGTACTCCTGTAAGCCTCTAAGCACAGCTCCGGCACAGGAGCTTACACATGGTAACGATTCCTACTGCCATTATCGCTCTACACACTGGAGTTGCTGGTCTCATCTCAAAGGGCTTGCGGGCCAGAACACGGCCCCGAGCACAGATCAGGTGAAAGGTCTGTGGCAAATTCTCCTTCCATTTGTCCCAAGCTCGGAGACACTCTTCAGGCTCAGCAAACCTCCTAACCCCCCTCCACTGACAGCCTAATCCTTCTGGGCCAGGCCCTCTGCCTGCCCGCTCCACCAGCTGGCCCGGAAGGAATTTGGCCGTCAGCTCATTGCCTCTCTCTGATCTTCCTGTCCTTCCCTCCCGCCTGGTCCTTCCTGGTGAGCTCATGCCCCGTGGGACCCAGCACCTGTTCCGTGAGCCTGGCCTGGACAAAGAGCACACAGAGGGGTCCCTCCCTGGCACAGCCCTGGCTCCCCTTTCTGCTCCTTCCCAGTGCCCAAGGCACCCAGTTCCATATCCTGGTGTACGTGCACCCAAAGAGATGTGGGATTCATCAGAGTCTTAGAGCCAAAAGAGCCATCAAAGGTGACTGGATAAACAGAGGCTCTCGGACGGGAGCACTCATCCCAAAGAATGAATCTCTACTAGTGAAATCTCAGGTCTTGGGGAGGTCAGCGGGAGAAAGGCTGGAGGGAGGCCAGCCATGAGGGCCTTCTGCAGTACAGTAACATCATCTGATATTTATTTATGGACATGTACTGTCTGCCAAGCCCCTCCCACCCCACTACGTCTGACTTCAGAAAGGAGCTGTCAGCTCACCTGCTTGACAGATGAGATTTCACAGGAGCCAGGTGCAGAAAGGGGCTGTCAGGGCTGGAGGCAGAACCTGAACCCAGGCCTGCACAGCCCCAACACCTCCCGCCTGGACACATCTGCCCCTCACACCCCACCCACCCCTGACGGCCGATTCACAGCAAGCAGAGCTGCTGGGTTTTAACGGGAAGGAAATTAACTCTCTCCAAAATGATAGCA
Source organism: Thryonomys swinderianus (assembly GCA_004025085.1). Lineage (NCBI taxonomy): Eukaryota > Metazoa > Chordata > Mammalia > Rodentia > Thryonomyidae > Thryonomys > Thryonomys swinderianus. The sequence continues at coordinate 33,133 of PVIC010010113.1, forward strand.
GACTCTCTGAATAGACGCCAGAGAGACAGCACTCACCTTCCGGCTGTCTACAAATTCCCACCGGAAACACACTCACAGTGGAGTTTGGCTCAGGTCTGGCGGCTTAGATTCAAATCCCATTTCTGCCATGTGCCCTCTGCATCTCAGTCACCTCAGATGGAAAGCAGGGAGCCTCAAGGTACTCACTTTAAATTCTTACCACCTTTCTACTGTGGCTGTGTATCCTGCCTCGTGCTCCCACCACAAGAGCCTCTCTGTTGCTCAAATACAGCAGGCGAGCACCTCAGGGCCTTTGCGCTTGCTGTTCAGTTCCCTTGCCTGGAATGCCCTTTCCTTCAATAGCCATATGGCTCCCCACTCCTTTCCTTCAGGTCTCTGTCCAAACGTCACTTCCTTTGGGTCACTCTCTTGAACCAGCTTGAAAAACTAACAATGCCAAGGCTTTCCCCTTCATTCTGCTTTCTTTCCTAAATGCTTCTCTCTCATGTAATAGGCTATAGATTAACTTGCCTACATTTGTCTCCTCCCAGCAGAAGGTGACCTCAAAAGGGAAGGTCACACTACTTTGTTCACAGCTGCCGGTGCACCCCCCCCAACACTGCCTGCCACGTGCTCTGAAGGAAGTGCTCAGCAAACACTTGCTGGATGCATAGATAAGTGGACATGTGGATGATAACTCTAAAGAGCTCAGGACAATTCTGGCTCATAGGAAGCACTCAATAAATGTCAGCTCTTATAATTAATATGCAAAGTACTTTCCATGACACCCTGCCCTGAGGGAGGCCACCTAGAGGGGCTGACATAAGCCAAATCTGGGTCAGCTCCTGCTCTATGGCCTTGATTAAGACACACTGTCTCTCTGAGTTTGTTTCCCCATCTATAAACTGAGGTTAACCAAATTTGGCTTTTAAGAGACTCCTGAGGTCAAGCAGCAATGCCAGCTCCCTTTGGTGGAGTGCTTTCTTAGGCCCAGGCCCTCTGTTCTGCCCTCGACCTGCATGACCTTCCCTCCCCCCACCATAGCTGTATTTTCAGATTAGGACTTGGGGTTCAGAGGTGTTATGAGACATACCCAGGTTTACACAGCTGGACTCCTCATGGCTGATCTCATCAGACACAGGGGCCAGGACGCTGCTGGGCCCAAGCTGGCCAGCGAACAGCCTCTTCCTCCCAAATACTCTCAGCAGGACAACCCCACGCCCTGCAGTCACATTGCCTCAGCCTAAGCATGTACTCACCCTCTGACTCCGCTGCCATCCCCAGAGCAGCTCCTGGGCAGGCCGCTCACACCACACACACTGTGTGGCCCTGGGTCAGATATCTCGACCACAGGGCACGGGGAGCTCTCACTGCCCACAGATCCTTGGAATGGATCTCGGCTGGAACTGGATGCAGTGCCTGCAGTCACACAGGGAGAGAGCCCGGAACCTTTATGAGGCACCTGCTGTGCACGCAGCCCCACACAGGCCCAGACTGGTACAATTCCTCGCATTACACAAGCCTTTGGGGCAATTCAATTCATAAGTATTACACCGTGCTAGGCAGCACTTTATCAACAGACTACACATCCAGTTTCCCATTTGTCTCTGCCTTTAAGAACATTACCCTTGTGTGATGCCTAAAACACCTCACTTAAACCTGGCGAATCAATCATTTGGTCCAGCGCAACCGAAACCACTGCAAGACAGGTTTGTCCCAGGGTGCAGCAGAAAGCCAAGGAGCAGAGGGTGCTTGCCTAAAATCACGCCGCCAGCAAGGGCGCTGCCTGTAAGACCCCCCGCAACATCAGCCAGCTAATCCTTTTAAAAGCACTCCTGTACTTCCTACAGAAGATCCTATTTTATAGAACAGATTCACCGTGCCAATTATTTAAAGGGAAACTCCCCATTCGTATATAAACTAAGACCCAATCTTCCAAAATTTTACTTGTGCCCAACTATGCAAGTACTGAGGCAGCGAACAGCACCCCCGGCTGGAGGTGACGTTTGCCAAACTCAGGGACTGTGTGTGACTGCCGCCCCCTGGTGGCTGCAGCCCCTGGGAGCCCACCGGTGTCTTCTAGACAGCCCAGACCTTCCTTGGCAGCCTCTCTGAGCTACCCCCACAACTCTTCAGGAGCCTGTCCCCTCCCAGAAGCTATGACGCCTGGAATTGTCTTTGCAACGTACTTTCTCTCCCCACTGCGGTAGCTTAGCAGAGGGACGCTGGCCCTAATCCTAGGTCCCAGGACGTCTTGGCCAGATAATCACTCAGGTACCTAGTCCTGGCTCCCACACCAGAGAAGGCCAGGAGACTACAATTGACCAATCAGAGCTCCCCGTCTTCCTGGCCACGGTGATTGGCTCAGGGATGGCCCCAGGATCCAAGCAGGACCAATCAGAGTCTGCTCTGGAAAGAGACTGGAAAGAGTGAGGCTGTGGGCTGCTTAGCCCTAAGAGAACCATCTTGGCCGGTTCAGAGAAGAGAGCCTGCTTGAGAATGAAGCCGACTCCTAGCGACAGTGAGAGACACAGAAAATAAGAGCAAGGGACCCAAGAGTAAACTTTATTTCAAAACTTCATTCCCATAGGGTAAACCAATAATTCTCTTTGGGCCCATCCCAGCTGAGATTCTGGCGATCAGAAGAATCCTGCTGCGGTTGTGAGGGTATCACCACCGCTGTGGCCTTTATTTAGACCTGGTTGCTCCCCGCTGATATTGTTGAGGACCACCGTGTGCCAGGTGTCATGGTGGACACCTGATCCTGTCACCATTGTCCCATAACAGGCTGGACTGTGTCCATCCCTGCAGCTCACCCTTCACACGGTCACAGGGCCACCACCACCACTCTGCTCCAAACGACCTTCACTGATCTCCCTGACTCTTCCCTTGCAAATAGCATCCAGAGGGAGGCTGCAAAAGCCCAGTTAAATCAGTTCCCTCCTGTACTCAAAATCCTGCCATGGTTATCCTCTCATGAGAGAAAGTTCCCAACTCCTTACCACAGCCCAACCACCTCCTTTATCTTGCTGGTCACATTTCTTCTGCTGGCCCAGCATCCCAATCCTCGTCTTCCTGCTGGCCCTTGAGCACACCAGGGATGCCCTGCAAAGGTCTTGGGGTCAAAGGTCTTGACCTTCGCACTATTCTCTCTTCCAGATGTTAATTCAGATGTCACCTTCTTGGTGAGGGAGTCCCTGACGTACCCCTCCCTTCCCCGCTTTATTTTTCTGCATAGTACTTAGCAGTATCTAAGGTGCTTTTGGAGTACCTGACAGCATTAGACATGTTATTTATTAATTTATTGTCTCTCTCCTCCCACAAGAATGTCCATTCAATGAGGACAAGTATTTCTGTCTTTATTTCTTGCCACATTCTCAGTGCCTGGCACAGTGCCTGTCACATAGTAGGCACCTGATAACTGTTGAATGAATATGTTAGTGAAAAAAGTGGAATGGAGTACTTGGTGGAACTTCATAAACTAGTACAACCACTATGGAAATTTTATGGAGATTCCTCAGAAAACTAAGAATAGAAATTCCATTTCACCCAGATATTCCCTTTTTGGATATTTTCCCAAAAGAGTTAAACTCATCGTATTACAGTGATCCATCCACCCCCCATGTTTATAGCAGCACAACTCACAATAGCTAAATGTTGTTGTTGTTGTTGTTGTTTGAGACAGAGTCTCGCTTTGTAGTTCAGGCTGGCCCTGAGCTCACTATGTAGCCCAGGCAAGCCTCGAACTCAGCAATCCTCCTGCCTCTGCCTCCCAAGAGCTGGGATGACAGGCGTGAGCCACCACACCCGGCACTGTGGTATGTGGTATTGATTGCTGGTGAGCGTGAGTCTTCACGCCCAACATTGTATTTGGTTACCAGGGATTGAACTCAGGACTTTGCACTTGCGAGGCAGGCGCCGGAACCACTGAGCTAACCCTCTGGCCCCAACAATAGCTAAATCTTGGAAGCAGCCTACATGCCCATCAACAGCTGACTGGATAAAGAAAATATGTTATATATGCACAATGAGATACTACTCAGCCATAAAGAAGGATTAATTTGGGTCATTTGTAAGAAAATGGATGCATTTTGAGGCCAAATGTTAAGTGAAATAAATCAGACCAGAAGGTTAAGTATCACATGGTTCCTCTTCTATGAGAAATGTAGAGTATACATACTTCAGGAGCAAATAAAAGAAAAGATGGTAGGAAAGGGGGAGATAGACTCTGTGGAGATGGGAAGGGATCTGGAGATGGGAGGGAGGGAAAGGAAGAAGGAAACAAAGTAGCCATTACTATTTCGTGTATTCGTTCAAAAACGTTTTATCGGACTGTGCCATGTGGGAGGCATCTGTTGTTTTTCCTACCCAACATCCATTCTCCCCAAATTTCCTTCGGAAAGCACCTTACTCTTGGGTGGGACTGGACCACTCCCTCCACCTTCACGGGGAGCATGCGCTCCAGACTTGGCCAATCAGAGTAGCCACTTTCCTAGACACGTTGATTGGTCAGCAGAGGGCACATGACCCTAATTAACCAATGAGGTTTTAGTCTAGGACACTGGCTGGGATCTAGGAGGAAAAAGCTTCCTTTCCCAGTAGTTGGGCTGGTTGCAAGAAAGTCTGGAGTTATCAAGTCCGTCAGAGGGTAGAGTCGACCTGTGAAGAGCGATGGCAACCCAGAGGAAAGCAGAGAGATGGAGAGAGGTTCTAGGTAACGTTGCTTGAACACGTAGATCCAATCATGACTAAATGAGGCTCTTTTCATTTTAGCCACACAAGCAACACATTTTTGCTCAGGTCAGTTCAAGTCGGGTTCCTTATCACCTGCATTCAAGCAATCTGGACTGCTTTACACAGGGAGAAGAGGTGAAGTAGACACTGAGATTCCCAGCGGAGGTCAGAGCTTCTTCCCAGTTCGTGTGGTGAGGAGGGGGACTGAGGAAGGAAGGCGAAGTCTCCCCTCCCAAATCCAGACCACACCGCGGAGCTCCTGGGGCCCTGCAACCCGGCCGCACTGTCACCCTGCGCCTGCCTCGGCTCGCTCGGGGGCAGTGGGCACGCCACACCCTGGCAGCTCAGGTACTCCACGCAACCTGCCCGCTCTTCCAGCGAGGGGCAGGGCCACCTCCATTCCTCAGCTGCTGCAGGACATGCCTTCGGTGGACCCAGTAGGAGACTAGGCAGGGATTGACGCAGCGACTCCAGCCATTCCACCCTGCCATAGTGCAGCAGACTGCTGGAAGAAAAGGTGACACTTTCCCCGGACAACTTCTGTGGGTGTGTGTGTGTTTTGAGCCAGCAGCCTGCTCTTCACCCACTGAACACTCCCTCGCAGACCTGAGCCTACCCCTTCCCTGAGAGTTGCCTGACAACTCTCTGTAGATCCACCCAAACCGAGAATTAAATGCCGTATTTTCTCTATCATTATGTTAATTAATAGTTAGCTTGCTTCCATCATTCATCTCTTCACTAAACACTCCCGGGGGGGTACCAGGTGTGTACCTCAGTGGCGTAGCACCTGCCTGGCAAGCGCAAGGTCCGGGGCCCCACCCCACGGACAGCAGAGTTGAGCCAATCGTGTGAGGAGAGGAGGGGCCAGCTGGGACCCAAAGGCGGAGTGGGCGTGGCCCTCGAGTTTCCGCCCCCAGGGCCTGGCTCCAATCACATCGCTTCCTCGAGTCGTTCGCCCCGCCGGGAAAGCCTTTCTTAAATTCACAGAGAAGACCCTCCTCTAACTGAGCCCCAATCCAATGTCAGCCCACGAATTAAAGTCAGACAAACCTGGATTCTCACAGTGAACTCAGGAGGTTGCTGTTTAGAGTCCAGAGCACCATGGGAGTGCACCCTAAACGGGGAGAGGGGGTCCTACAGGTCTGTCTGTGTGCACCCATTCAACAGAGCACTGCCTGGGCACTGAGGACACAGAGAAGCAAAGCAATCAGGTTTACAGATAAGATTTCCACTAGTGATCTGTGCCTAAGAAAAAACCCAAGCAGGTCAAGAGTGACCAGTAAGGGGGATAAGAAAATACTGTAGACAGAGGAGTCAGGAGAGTATCCGCGACAGAGGACATCCAAGCAGGACCCCCAAGAAGATGGCTCAGGGGCTGTGTACCAGGTATCTGGGGGAAAGTGTTTCCACCAGAGGGGAGGGCAGGGCAAAGGCTCTGAGGCAGGTTCAGGGTGGAGCAGAATATGCAAAAGAGAAGGCAGCAGGAGGGGACATCAGAGAAGAAAGGGGCCAGGAGTTCAGAGGCCTTTGATGACTACCAGAAGGAGCTAGGATCTTATTCTAAGCAAGAGAAGCTCTTGCTGGGTTCTTAGCAGGGTGACCTGATCCCTCTTAAGGTGTTAGAAGGATGTCTCTGGCAGAAAGAAATGGCCACCACCGCTCTGCACGAAGAGAAAGCATGATTTACAGTAGACAATGGCTCCACAAGTAATGCATTTGATGTCACGGAAGTGTCCACAGAGTGGCCAGAAAGCCTGGAAGCATCGCTGCCCACCAGACCCACACAACCAAAGGACGTCACAGATGAGGCCCGCCCTGCCCACTGGGCAGGTGAGACAAGTCGCAGAAAAATAGGCAGGTGTCACCATCCTTCAGGTACTGTGCCCGCGTCAGGAAGCACCATGTACATATGTCAGGGACCAGCCCACTTGTGACAGCACCTCCAGCCTCCTCCACTAGGACATCAGCTCCACATAGGCGGGCTCCCCTGTACCCCCTCGCCCAGCACCTTTCCTGGCGCACAGGGACTCTGTTAGTGATGAGTCGGTAGATCCCCAAGAAGCAAATTTTACCTCCCAACGAAGGAAATAAAGCCACAGGTTGACATGGCAAAAATACACCACCAGATGGCAGTGTTTCTCAAAACCAAGCTGAGCCCCTTTCTCTGAGTAAATGGAGGAAAATGCCTGCTTTCCCTGCAACAAAAAAGAGGACGGGGGAATAAAGAGGTTGAGTGCTGCGTTCAGGGACCTCAGGCGACCCTGAAGCCCCAACTGGCATCGTCCTGGCAAAGCCTGCTGCGGCCAGACTGTATTTCCCCCGCTGTGTGACTGAAGTCCACCTTGCTCACCGTCTGCTGAAAGGACTTTTCTAGAACGCGTCTCCAAGCCTTCTTGGTGGTGCCCATCTCCACTGCGGTGCTCACAAGAGGTCTCTTCTGACAAGGGACTAGAGATTAAGTCCAGCCCTACTGGCTGCAAATCTAGATTTTCCTGAAACTCACTTGCTCTGGTTTATCTCTCTTCCTGTTTACCCCAAGCTTCTAGAGCCCAGATCAGAAGCAGGCTGCTGCCCTCCTCGCTGGCCTTCTCCCCGGCTCAGTGGTGATGGCACCTGGGACGAGCCCTTGGCCCGGGCTGCCCTGTGAGAAGCAGCCCTGGGGCTCTGGGGCCTCCTTCCTTTAGAGACACCGCCGTTTGCGGGGTGCTCTCTCTGCTACCCCGGTGAAATAAACTGACACCCCTGAGAAATAAGCTGACACAGGCAAAGCAGCAAGATGGAAAGAGTCCTGAAGACGTCCTTGGAAGCCTGTACCCAGCCATGGTGAAGCGGGAATCCTGGGTTACTTTTCAGTTACCTTAACCGAAAAGATTCCCTTGTTTGCTTAAGTCAGCTTGAGTTGTGTCAAAACCCAGAGTCTTAACAAGTACAGTGAGCACAAGTGAATGAGTGGGAACCACAGTCCTTGAGGGGTTGAGGTGAAATTTTTTTCTTTTGGTGTTTTGAGACAGAGTCTCGCTACATAACCCAGGCTGGCAAACTTGAAGCCATCCTCCTGCCTCTGCCTCCCGAGTGCTGGGATTACAGACGTGCGCCACTGTGCCTGGCTGAGGTGAGAACTCAAGTGTCTGAAATACAGGGACGTTTCCAGCTGGGCACTTAGCTCAAGTGGTACCGCGCCAACCTTGGATGCACAAGGGCCCGAGTTCGATCCCCAGTACTGAGGAAAAAAAAAAAGTTTCCAGTATTTCCAGTAAAGAGCAGGAGCAATAGTCTGCTGTCTTCCCAGGCTGTACAGTCGCTGCAGCCTCTCTGTATCTCTACCTCATCCACCAGTCACTTCCAAGCTTCATCCTGCTCAGACTGAAAGTATTTCTCTCCTACCCCCAGAAAAGAGGCTGTAAACTTGAGGGTTACTTCACTCTTGTTTCCAGCTCCTAGCTGAGCTGGGTACAAAGCAGGAAGCCACTAACTGTAACTGAACAAAATGTGGGAGCAGTCAAGGACTCCCCTTTCACCTGTAGGCTCAAGCCTCCTCCCTCCTTCCACACCTGTATTCTCCCAAACTAACAAGCTCTGGAGCCAGATACCTGGGGTTCAAATCCCAGATCTGCTAACATCTGTACAAGCTGTGCAACCCAAAGCAGGTCACACAACCTCTCTGTGCCTCAGTTCCTCAGCTATAAAATGGGCATGAAGCTAGGCATAGTGCCACCTGCCAATGATCCCAGCACTCAAGAGGCTGAGGAAAGAGAATCACTATGAGCTCGAGAGTAGCCTGGGCTACATAGTGAGTTCAAGGCCAGCCTGAACTACACAGTGAGACCCTGTCTCAGAAAACGTTTTTAAAAACCAATAAAATAAAATGGGCATGATAACATTGTCTGTCCTATAGAGTTGTTATGAGCTGTAAAGGAGGCAATTACTTTAAAGCACTTAAGATAGTACCTTTTTGGAACTCAGTAAGTAAAACCTGTTTGTTTTGTTTTTTAAGTCACCCTGAGTATCTCTGTATACCACAATCAATTACTTAAATCAGTCTACAAGCTGCCACACGAGTCAGGAAAAAAGCAGATACTTCGCCCCCATTTCTGCCTCCCAGCTGGAACCCCCACGCCCTCCTGCGGATCCCCCAGGAAGCAGAAAGTGAACTTTTCCTGGGGTCTATTCACAGGGCCCTGGTTTATCCCAGTGCAGATGGGAGGCAGGTCAGGTTCAGTGCTCCCAAGACAGTCCTCCCCACCCACCTGGAGGAGGCGTCACTTGCCATGGCTCAGGGCGCTGCCTCACCCCAGATCACATCTTCGTTTTCTGGTTCCCCAACTCAGGGAAGCAGCAAGGAGCTCGAAACCAGGGGAAGAGACCTGCCCCTCCCCCGCTGGTCACCTGTGTGGCCCAGCCTGTCTTTCCACCGGTCTATCCCTTGGCTAAACAGGGACATTAATCCAGGATCCCCAAAGACTGTGACAGGCCGCCCGGTTTATTGGGACACTCAGCCCAGACAGAAGGGGCCCATTACCACTTTCCTCTCGGGCATATAAAAGTTGGATTATATTCACTTTACAAGGTGACAGAATTTGAACTTTTTATACCAGGGAAGGTGCACAGTTTACTTCTGGGATTTAAAAAGGACCAAGTCTTCCCTAGTAATGACTCAACTAAGAATACACTAATTTCCCGAGCTATAGACTCACCTTCGCCTGGAGCCTAGAAGCCACCAGGACAACAAGGGACTTCACCATAGCCTCTCTGCCTGCCTATGTTTCAACCTGTTCTTCCACCTTCTTCCTCATGGGCCCGCGTGCCTACCACCCGAGAGACCAGGCCAGCTGTGCCACCCAGGCTGGCCTGGAACCCCCGGGCTCAGACCATCCTCCTGCCTCAGCCTTCCAAGTAGCTAGGACTACAAGCGTTCACCCCCAGCATCCCAGCCAATATCTCAGAGGCACATCCGATGCAACATTTTATCCCATATTTATTCTATAAAAACAGTTGTTATTTGGAATTCCAATCTAACTGAAAGTCCTGCTTTTTTAATTGGTAAATCTAGCACTCAGCCTCAACCCGAGCACCTCCCTCTCCTGCTGTCTCCCAACTTTACAAGACTGTCTTTCAGCAAGCGCTCCTCCAGGCCCCCCAGTCCCAGAGCTCCCACCCGGCCCCCGCCCCTGGCCGGCCGCCCCTGCGCAGACCCGCGCCCCTGTGCCGGGCACCAACGCAGGCCTGGTCGCAGAAAGCAGCACCGGCCCTTGGGGAACCCACGTTGGTCGGGTCTCAGCCTGGGCAGCAGCGGCCCAGGGCGGAACAGCTCTGCGGGGGAGAGAGCGCGTCGGGTGGCCGCCGCAGTTCCCACGCCACTGCGGCCGCCGCGCCCAGAGCCAGCGCCAGGGCGAACACCGCGCCCCTCAGGAGCCTCGCCAAGCTCGGCCTGCGACCCGGACGCCCACGGGGACGAGACTCCGGCCGCTCCTCCTCGGACCACCTCCTCCTACCCGCCGCGAGACTGAAATGTGCCCGGGGTTCTGCCTCCCAAATTCACACTGCTCCTTGCGATGGTAAAATGCCAAGAGGATGGATAATCCATCCTCGGGACTCTGCCAAGCTGCCCACGTGGAAGGAGCTAGCGACACACGTCAGGGCGACGGGCTGCGAGGGTCACAACCCGGATGTCACAACAGCAACCTTAGGGCCGCTGCACTGTAACCGTAACAGCCTAACACCAGACACGCAGGGGCTGTTATCAAAGTAGTAATGACAACCCCGGTGATGCCCCCGGGAAGAGCCAGGTGTGTGCCAGGCTCTGAATGTCATCGGTGTCGTTCAACGCTGACGCGCCTTTGTTTGTTGTCATATTCCTACCATCTTGACTATTATTTCCTAAATACAGCTCTTTCACACTTAAAATAATACAGGTTTTTGGTGGTGGTGTTTTGGTTTTGTTTTGTTTTGTTTTGTTTTTGCATATCACTCAAGAAAGCCACAGTCATGGGGAAAATATTTGCAAAAACATATCTGACAGGACTGCTATCCAGCCTGGCATTACCAATGGGGAGGCTGAGACAGGAGGATGCCCATGAATATGAGGCCGGCCTGGGCTACATAGTGAGTTCAAGGCCAGCCTGAACGACATAGCAAGACTCTGTCTTAAATTTCAGAAACAGAAAGGCCAGAGACTTAGTTCAGTGGTTCCAGCGCCTGCCTGGCAAGCACAAGGTCCCTGGCTTGATCCCCCGTAAACACACACAA